>JAVTVY010035894.1:0-16784 GCA_036873755.1 Hanleya hanleyi
TTTTTAGACGGGTTTGTATAGTAAAATTAACTTTAAGCCAGGCAAAGGTGGTCGTGTTTACGTTCACAGTAGCATAGCACTTCGAACTAATCCATCCCCAGGGTGGCTCAACGTTTCAGGGGCCGTCCACAATGTCCCTTAATTAATAAGCTTTAAAATATTTGTTTTACCTCAGTCATTTTTAGACGGGTTTGTATAGTAAAATTAACTTTGAGCCAGGCAAAGGTGGTCGTTTATATGTTCACAGTAGCACTGCACTTCGAACTAATCCATCCCCAGGGTGGCTCAACGTTTCAGGGGCCGTCCACAATGTCCTTGATAAATAGGCTTTAAAATAGTTTGTTTTGCCTCAGTGATTTTTAGACGGGTTTGTATAGCAAAATTAACTTTGAGCCAGGCAAAGGTGGTCGTGTTTACGTTCACAGTAGCATAGCACTTCGAACTAATCCATCCCCAGGGTGGCTCAATGTTTCAGGGGCCGTCCACAATGTCCTTGATAAATAAGCTTTAAAATATTTTGTTTTGCCTCAGTGATTTTTAGACGGGTTTGTATAGTAAAATTAACTTTGAACCGGGCAAAGGTGGTAGTTTATATGTTCACAGTAGTACTGCACTTCGAATTAACCCATCCCCAGGGTGGCTCAGCGTTTCAGGGTCCGTCCACAATGTCCCTAATAAACAAGCTTTAAAATATTTTGTTTTGCCTCAGTGATTTTTAGACGGGATTGTATAGTAAAATTAACCTTGAGCCAGCCAAAGGTGGTAGTTTATATGTTCACAGTAGTACTGCAATGTCCTTAATTAATAAGCTTTAAAATATTTGTTTTACCTCAGTCATTTTTAGAAGGGTTTGTATAGTAAAATTAACTTTGAGCCAGGCAAAGATGGTCGTTTGTATATTCACAGTAGTACTGCACTTCGAATTAATCCATCCCCAGGGTGGCTCAACGTTTCAGGGGCCGGCCACAATGTCCTTAATTAATAAGCTTTAAAATATTTGTTTTACCTCAGTCATTTTTAGACGGGTTTGTATAGTAAAATTAACTTTAAGCCATGCAAAGGTGATCGTTTATATGTTCACAGTGGCACTGCACTTCGAACTAATCCATCCCCAGGGTGGCTCAACCTTTCAGGGGCCGTCCACAATGTCCTTGATAAATAAGCTTTAAAATAGTTTGTTTTGCCTCAGTGATTTTTAGACGGGTTTGTATAGCAAAATTAACTTTGAGCCAGACAAAGGTGGTCGTGTTTACGTTCACAGTAGCATAGCACTTCGAACTAATCCATCCTCAGGGTGGCTCAACGTTTCAGGGGCCGTCCACAATGTCCTTAATTAATAAGCTTTAAAATATTTGTTTTACCTCAGTTATTTTTAGACGTATTTGTATAGTAAAACTAACTTTGAGCCAGTCAAAGATGGTCGTTTATATGTTCACAGTAGCACTGTACTTCGAACTAATCCATCCCCAGGGTGGCTCAACGTTTCAGGGGCCGTCCGCAATGTCCCTAATAAATAAGCTTTAAAATATTTTGTTTTGCCTCAGTGATTTTTAGACGGGTTTGTATAGAAAAATTAACTTTGAGCCAGGCAAAGGTGGTCGTTTATATGTTCACAGTAGCACTGCACTTCGAACTAATCCATCCCCAGGGTGGCTCCACGTTTCAGGGGCCGTCCACAATGTCCTTGATAAATAAGCTTTAAAATATTTTGTTTTGTCTCAGTGATTTTTAGACGGGTTTGTATAGCAAAATTAAATTTGAGCCGGGCAAAGGTGGTAGTTTATATGTTCACAGTAGTCCTGCACTTCGAATTAACCCATCCCCAGGGTGGCTCAGCGTTTCAGAGGCCGTCCACAATGTCCTTAATTAATAAGCTTTAAAATATTTGTTTTACCTCAGTCACTTTTAGACGGGTTTGTATAGTAAAATTAACTTTGAGCCAGGCAAAGGTGGTCGTTTATATGTTCACAGTAGCACTGCACTTCGAACTAATCCATCCCCAGGGTGGCTCAACGTTTCAGGGGCCGTCCACAATGTCCTTGATAAATAAGCTTTAAAATATTTTGTTTTGTCTCAGTGATTTTTAGACGGGTTTGTATAGCAAAATTAACTTTGAGCCGGGCAAAGGTGGTAGTTTATATGTTCACAGTAGTCCTGCACTTCGAATTAACCCATCCCCAGGGTGGCTCAGCGTTTCAGGGGCCGTCCACAATGTCCTTAATTAATAAGCTTTAAAATATTTGTTTTACCTCAGTCATTCTTAGACGGGTTTGTATAGTAAAATTAACTTTGAGCCAGGCAAAGGTTGTCGTTTATATGTTCACAGTAGCACTGCACTTCGAACTAATCCATCCCCAGGGTGGCTCAACGTTTCAGGGGCCGTCCACAATGCCCTTGATAAATAAGCTTTAAAATATTTTGTTTTGCCGCAGTGATTTTTAGACGGGTTTGTATAGCAAAATTAACTTTGAGCCAGCCAAAGTTGGTCGTGTTTACTTTCACAGTAGCATAGCACTTCGATCTAATCCATCCTCAGGGTGGCTCAACGTTTCAGGGGCCGTTCACAATGTCCTTAATTAATAAGCTTTAAAACAATTGTTTTACCTCAGTCATTTTAAGACGGGTTTGTATAGTAAAATTAACTTTGAGCCGGGCAAAGGTAGTAGTTTATATGTTCACAGTAGTACTGCACTTCGAATTAACCCATCCCCAGGGTGGCTCAGCGTTTCAGGGGCCGTCCACAATGTCCCTGATAAATAAGCTTTAAAATATTTTGTTTTGTCTCAGTGATTTTTAGACGGGTTTGTATAGTAAAATTAACTTTGAGCCAGGCAAAGGTGGTAGTTTATATGTTCACAGTAGTACTGCACTTCGAATTACCCCATCCGCAGGGTGGCTCAACGTTTCAAGGGCCGTCCACAATGTCCTTAATTAATAAGCTTTAAAATATTTGTTTTACATCAGTCATTTTTAGACGGGTTTGTATAATAAAATTAACTTTGAGCCGGCCAAAGGTGGTAGTTTATATGTTCACAGTAGTACTGCACTTCGAATTAACCCATCCCCAGGGTGGCTCAGCGTTTCAGGGGCCGTCCACAATGTCCTTAATTAATAAGCTTTAAAATATTTGTTCTACCTCAGTCATTTTTAGACGGGTTTGTATAGCAAAATTAACTTTGGGCCAGACAAAGGTGGTCGTTTATATGTTCACAGTAGCACTGCACTTCGAACTAATTCATCCCCAGGGTGGCTCAACGTTTCAGGGGCCGTCCACAATGTCCTTGATAAATAGGCTCTAAAATAGTTTGTTTTGCCTCGGTGATTTTTAGACGGGTTTGTATAGCAAAATTAACTTTGAGCCAGGCAAAGGTGGTCGTGTTTACGTTCACAGTAGCATAGCACTTCGAACTAATCCATCCCCAGGGTGGCTCAATGTTTCAGGGGCCGTCCACAGTGTCCTTGATAAATAAGCTTTAAAACATTTTGTTTTGCCTCAGTGATTTTTAGACGGGTTTGTATAGTCAAATTAACTTTGAACCGGCCAAAGGTGGTAGTTTATATGTTCACAGTAGTACTGCACTTCGAATTAACCCATCCCCAGGGTGGCTCAGCGTTTCAGGGTCCGTCCACAATGTCCCTAATAAACAAGCTTTAAAATATTTTGTTTTGCCTCAGTGATTTTTAGACGGGTTTGTATAGTAAAATTAACCTTGAGCCAGCCAAAGGTGGTAGTTTATATGTTCACAGTAGTACTGCAATGTCCTTAATTAATAAGCTGTAAAATATTTGTTTTACCTCAGTCATTTTTAGAAGGGTTTGTATAGTAAAATTAACTTTGAGCCAGGCAAAGATGGTCGTTTGTATATTCACAGTAGTACTGCACTTCGAATTAATCCATCCCCAGGGTGGCTCAACGTTTCAGGGGCCGGCCACAATGTCCTTAATTAATAAGCTTTAAAATATTTGTTTTACCTCAGTCATTTTTAGACGGGTTTGTATAGTAAAATTAACTTTAAGCCATGCAAAGGTGGTCGTTTATATGTTCACAGTGGCACTGCACTTCGAACTAATCCATCCCCAGGGTGGCTCAACCTTTCAGGGGCCGTCCACAATGTCCTTGATAAATAAGCTTTAAAATAGTTTGTTTTGCCTCAGTGATTTTTAGACGGGTTTGTATAGCAAAATTAACTTTGAGCCAGACAAAGGTGGTCGTGTTTACGTTCACAGTAGCATAGCACTTCGAACTAATCCATCCTCAGGGTGGCTCAACGTTTCAGGGGCCGTCCACAATGTCCTTAATTAATAAGCTTTAAAATATTTGTTTTACCTCAGTCATTCTTAGACGGGTTTGTATAGTAAAATTAACTTTGAGCCAGGCAAAGGTTGTCGTTTATATGTTCACAGTAGCACTGCACTTCGAACTAATCCATCCCCAGGGTGGCTCAACGTTTCAGGGGCCGTCCACAAGGTCCTTGATAAATAAGCTTTAAAATATTTTGTTTTGCCTCAGTGATTTTTAGGCGGGTTTGTATAGCAAAATTAACTTTGAGCCAGGCAAAGGTGGTCGTGTTTACGTTCACAGTAGCATAGCACTTCGAACTAATCCATCCTCAGGGTGGCTCAACGTTTCAGGGGCCGTCCACAATGTCCTTAATTAATAAGCTTTAAAATATTTGTTTTACCTCAGTTATTTTTAGACGTATTTGTATAGTAAAACTAACTTTGAGCCAGGCAAAGATGGTCGTTTATATGTTGACAGTAGCACTGCACTTCGAACTAATCCATCCCCAGGGTGGCTCAACGTTTCAGGGGCCGTCCGCAATGTCCCTAATAAATAAGCTTTAAAATATTTTGTTTTGCCTCAGTGATTTTTAGACGGGTTTGTATAGAAAAATTAACTTTGAGCCAGGCAAAGGTGGTCGTTTATATGTTCACAGTAGCACTGCACTTCGAACTAATCCATCCCCAGGGTGGCTCCACGTTTCAGGGGCCGTCCACAATGTCCTTGATAAATAAGCTTTAAAATATTTTGTTTTGTCTCAGTGATTTTTAGACGGGTTTGTATAGCAAAATTAAATTTGAGCCGGGCAAAGGTGGTAGTTTATATGTTCACAGTAGTCCTGCACTTCGAATTAACCCATCCCCAGGGTGGCTCAGCGTTTCAGAGGCCGTCCACAATGTCCTTAATTAATAAGCTTTAAAATATTTGTTTTACCTCAGTCACTTTTAGACGGGTTTGTATAGTAAAATTAACTTTGAGCCAGGCAAAGATGGTCGTTTGTATGGTCACAGTAGTACTGCACTTCGAATTAACCCATCCCCAGGGTGGCTCAACGTTTCAGGGGCCGGCCACAATGTCCTTAATTAATAAGCTTTAAAATATTTGTTTTACCTCATTCATTTTTAGACGGATTTGTATAGTAAAATTAACTTTGAGCCAGGCAAAGGTTGTCGTTTATATGTTCACAGTAGCACTGCACTTCGAATTAACCCATCCACAGGGTGGCTCAACGTTTCAGGGGCCGTCCACAATGTCCTTAATAAATAAGCTTTAAAATATTTTGTTTTGCCTCAGTAATTTTTAGACGGGTTTGTATAGCAAAAATAACTTTGAGCCAGGCAAAGGTGGTCGTGTTTATGTTCACAGTAGCATAGCACTTCGAACTAATCCATCCTCAGGGTGGCTCAACGTTTCAGTGGCCGTTCACAATGTCCTTAATTAATAAGCTTTAAAAAAATGGTTTTACCTCAGTCATTTTTAGACGGGTTTGTATAGTGAAATTAACTTTGAGCCAGGCAAAGGTGGTCGTTTATATGTTCACAGTAGCACTGCACTTCGAACTAATCCATCCCCAGGGTGGCTCAACGTTTCAGGTGCCGTCCACAATGTCCCTAATAATTAAGCTTTAAAATATTTTGTTTTGCCTCAGTGATTTTTAGATGGATTTGTATAGTAAAATTAACTTTGAGCCAGGCAAAGGTGGTAGTTTATATGTTCACAGTAGAACTGCACTTCGAATTAACCCATCCCCAGGGTGGCTCAGCGTTTCAGGGGCCGTCCACAATGTCCTTAATTAATAAGCTTTAAAATATTTGTTTTACCTCAGTCATTTTTAGATGGGTTTGTATAGTAAAATTAACTTTGAGCCAGGCAAAGGTTGTCGTTTATATGTTCACAGTAGCACTGCACTTCGAATTAACCCATCCACAGGGTGGCTCAACGTTTCAGGGGACGTCCACAATGTCCTTAATAAATAAGCTTTAAAATATTTTGTTTTGCCTCAGTAATTTTTAGACGGGTTTGTATAGCAAAAATAACTTTGAGCCAGCCAAAGGTGGTCGTGTTTATGTTCACAGTAGCATAGCACTTCGAACTAATCCATCCTCAGGGTGGCTCAACGTTTCAGTGGCCGTTCACAATGTCCTTAATTAATAAGCTTTAAAAAAATGGTTTTACCTCAGTCATTTTTAGACGGGTTTGTATAGTAAAATTAACTTTGAGCCATGCAAAGGTGGTCGTTTATATGTTCACAGTAGCACTGCACTTCGAACTAATCCATCCCCAGGGTGGCTCAACGTTTCAGGGGCCGTCCACAATGTCCCTAATAATTAAGCTTTAAAATATTTTGTTTTGCCTCAGTGATTTTTAGATGGGTTTGTATAGTAAAATTAACTTTGAGCCAGGCAAAGGTGGTAGTTTATATGTTCACAGTAGAACTGCACTTCGAATTAACCCATCCCCAGGGTGGCTCAGCGTTTCAGGGGCCGTCCACAATGTCCTAAATTAATAAGCTTTAAAATATTTGTTTTACCTCAGTCATTTTTAGACGGGTTTGTATAGTAAAATTAACTTTGAGCCAGGCAAAGGTGGTCGTTTATATGTTCACAGTAGCACTGCACTTCGAACTAATCCATCCCCAGGGTGCCTCAATGTTTCAGGTGCCGTCCACAATGTCCTTGATAAATAAGCTTTAAAGTAGTTTGTTTTGCCTCAGTGATTTTTAGACGGGTTTGTATAGCAAAATTAACTTTGAGCCAGACAAAGGTGGTCGTGTTTACGTTCACAGTAGCATAGCACTTCGAACTAATCCATCCTCAGGGTGGCTCAACGTTTCAGGGGCCGTCCACAGTGTCCTTAATTAATAAGCTTTAAAATATTTGTTTTACCTCAGTCATTCTTAGACGGGTTTGTATAGTAAAATTAACTTTGAGCCAGGCAAAGTTTGTCGTTTATATGTTCACAGTAGCACTGCACTTCGAACTAATCCATCCCCAGGGCGGCTCAACGTTTCAGGGGCCGTCCACAATGTCCTTGATAAATAAGCTTTAAAATATTTTGTTTTGCCTCAGTGATTTTTAGACGGGTTTGTATAGCAAAATTAACTTTGAGCCAGACAAAGATGGTCGTGTTTACGTTCTCAGTAGCATAGCACTTCGAACTAATCCATCCTCATGGTGGCTCAACGTTTCAGGGGCCGTCCACAATGTCCATAATTAATAAGCTTTAAAATATTTGTTTTACCTCAGTCATTTTTAGACGGGTTTGTATAGTAAAATTAACTTTAAGCCAGGCAAAGATGGTCGTTTTTATGTTCACAGTAGTACTGCACTTCGAATTAATCCATCCCCAGGGTAGCGCAACGTTTCAGGGGCCGGCCACAATGTCCTTAATTAATAAGCTTTAAAATATTTTGTTTTGCCTCAGTGATTCTTAGACGGGTTTGTATAGCAAAATTAACTTTGAGCCAGGCAAAGGTGGTCGTGTTTATGTTCACAGAAGCATAGCACTTCGAACTAATCCATCCTCAGGGTGGCTCAACGTTTCAGGGGCCGTCCACAATGTCCTTAATTAATAAGCTTTAAAATATTTGTTTTACCTCAGTCATCTTAAGACGGATTTGTATAGTAAAATTAACTTTGAGCCAGGCAAAGGTGGTAGTTTATATGTTCACAGTAGTACTGCACTTCGAATTAACCCATCTCGAGGGTGGCTCAGCGTTTCAGGGGCCGTCCACAATGTCCTTAATTAATAAGCTTTAAAATATTTGTTTTACCTCAGTTATTTTTAGACGGGTTTGTATAGTAAAATTAACTTTGCGCCAGGCAAAGGTGGTAGTTTATATGTTCACAGTAGTACTGCACTTCGAATTAACCCATCCCCTGGGTGGCTCAACGTTTCAGGGGCCGTCCACAAGGTCCTTAATTAATAAGCTTTAAAAAAATTGTTTTACCTCAGTCATTTTAAGACGGGTTTGTATAGTAAAATTAACTTTGAGCCAGGCAAAGGTGGTAGTTTATATATTCACAGTAGTATTGCACCTCGAATTAACCCATCCCCTGGGTGGCTCAACGTTTCAGGGGCCGTCCACAATGTCCTTAATTAATAAGCTTTAAAATATTTGTTTTATCTCAGTCATTTTTAGACGGGTTTGTATAGTAAAATTAACTTTGAGCCAGCCAAAGGTGGTCGTTTACATGTTCACAGTAGCACTGCACTTCGAACTAATCCATCCCCAGGGTGGCTCAACGTTTCAGGGGCCGTCCACAATGTCCTTGATAAATAAGCTTTAAAATAGTTTGTTTTGCCTCAGTGATTTTTAGACGGGTTTGTATAGCAAAATTAACTTAGAACCAGGCAAAGGTGGTCGTGTTTACGTTCACAGTAGCATAGCACTTCGAACTAATCCATCCTCAGGGTGGCTCAACGTTTCAGGGGCCGTCCACAATGTCCTTAATTAATAAGCTTTAAAATATTTGTTTTACCTCAGTTATTTTTAGACGTATTTGTATAGTAAAACTAACTTTGAGCCAGGCAAAGATGGTCGTTTATATGTTCACAGTAGCACTGCACTTCGAACTAATCCATCCCCAGGGTGGCTCAACGTTTCAGGGGCCGTCCGCAATGTCCCTAATAAATAAGCTTTAAAATATTTTGTTTTGCCTCAGTGATTTTTAGACGGGTTTGTATAGCAAAATTAACTTTGAGCCAGGCAAAGGTGGTCGTTTATATGTTCACAGTAGCACTGCACTTCGAACTAATCCATCCCCAGGGTGGCTCCACGTTTCAGGGGCCGTCCACAATGTCCTTGATAAATAAGCTTTAAAATATTTTGTTTTGTCTCAGTGATTTTTAGACGGGTTTGTATAGCAAAATTAAATTTGAGCCGGGCAAAGGTGGTAGTTTATATGTTCACAGTAGTCCTGCACTTCGAATTAACCCATCCCCAGGGTGGCTCAGCGTTTCAGGGGCCGTCCACAATGTCCTTAATTAATAAGCTTTAAAATATTTGTTTTACCTCAGTCACTTTTAGACGGGTTTGTATAGTAAAATTAACTTTGAGCCAGGCAAAGATGGTCGTTTGTATGGTCACAGTAGTACTGCACTTCGAATTAACCCATCCCCAGGGTGGCTCAACGTTTCAGGGGCCGGCCACAATGTCCTTAATTAATAAGCTTTAAAATATTTGTTTTACCTCATTCATTTTTAGACGGATTTGTATAGTAAAATTAACTTTGAGCCAGGCAAAGGTTGTCGTTTATATGTTCACAGTAGCACTGCACTTCGAATTAACCCATCCACAGGGTGGCTCAACGTTTCAGGGGCCGTCCACAATGTCCTTAATAAATAAGCTTTAAAATATTTTGTTTTGCCTCAGTAATTTTTAGACGGGTTTGTATAGCAAAAATAACTTTGAGCCAGGCAAAGGTGGTCGTGTTTATGTTCACAGTAGCATAGCACTTCGAACTAATCCATCCTCAGGGTGGCTCAACGTTTCAGTGGCCGTTCACAATGTCCTTAATTAATAAGCTTTAAAAAAATGGTTTTACCTCAGTCATTTTTAGACGGGTTTGTATAGTGAAATTAACTTTGAGCCAGGCAAAGGTGGTCGTTTATATGTTCACAGTAGCACTGCACTTCGAACTAATCCATCCCCAGGGTGGCTCAACGTTTCAGGTGCCGTCCACAATGTCCCTAATAATTAAGCTTTAAAATATTTTGTTTTGCCTCAGTGATTTTTAGATGGATTTGTATAGTAAAATTAACTTTGAGCCAGGCAAAGGTGGTAGTTTATATGTTCACAGTAGAACTGCACTTCGAATTAACCCATCCCCAGGGTGGCTCAGCGTTTCAGGGGCCGTCCACAATGTCCTTAATTAATAAGCTTTAAAATATTTGTTTTACCTCAGTCATTTTTAGACGGGTTTGTATAGTAAAATTAACTTTGAGCCAGGCAAAGGTTGTCGTTTATATGTTCACAGTAGCACTGCACTTCGAATTAACCCATCCACAGGGTGGCTCAACGTTTCAGGGGACGTCCACAATGTCCTTAATTAATAAGCTTTAAAATATTTGTTTTACCTCAGTCATCTTAAGACGGATTTGTATAGTAAAATTAACTTTGAGCCAGGCAAAGGTGGTAGTTTATATATTCACAGTAGTATTGCACCTCGAATTAACCCATCTCGAGGGTGGCTCAGCGTTTCAGGGGCCGTCCACAATGTCCTTAATTAATAAGCTTTAAAATATTTGTTTTACCTCAGTTATTTTTAGACGGGTTTGTATAGTAAAATTAACTTTGCGCCAGACAAAGGTGGTAGTTTATATGTTCACAGTAGTACTGCACTTCGAATTAACCCATCCCCTGGGTGGCTCAACGTTTCAGGGGCCGTCCACAATGTCCTTAATTAATAAGCTTTAAAAAAAGTGTTTTATCTCAGTCATTTTAAGACGGGTTTGTATAGTAAAATTAACTTTGAGCCAGGCAAAGGTGGTCGTTTATATGTTCACAGTAGCACTGCACTTCGAACTAATCCATCCCCAGGGTGGCTCAACGTTTCAGGGGCCGTCCATAATATCCTTAATTAATAAGCTTTAAAACATTTTGTTTTACCTCAGTCATTTTTAGACGGTTTGTATAGTAAAATTAACTTTGAGCCAGCCAAAGGTGGTCGATTATATGTTCACAGTAGCACTGCACTTCGAACTAATCCATCCCCAGGGTGGCTCAACGTTTCAGGGGCCGTCCACAATGTCCTTGATAAATAAGCTTTAAAATATTTTGTTTTGTCGCAGTGATTTTTAGACGGGTTTGTATAGCAAAATTAACTTTGAGCCAGGCAAAGGTGGTCGTGTTTACGTTCACAGTAGCATAGCACTTCGAACTAATCCATCTTCAGGGTGGCTCAACGTTTCAGGGGCCGTCCACAATGTCCTTAATTAATAAGCTTTAAAATATTTGTTTTACCTCAGTTATTTTTAGACGGGTTTGTATAGTAAAACTAACTTTGAGCCAGCCAAAGGTGGTCGTTTATATGTTCACAGTAGCACTGCACTTCGAACTAATCCATCGGCAGGGTGGCTCAACGTTTCAGGGGCCGTCCGCAATGTCCCTAATATATAAGCTTTAAAATATTTTGTTTTGCCTCAGTGATTTTTAGACGGGTTTGTATAGCAAAATTAACTTTGAGCCAGACAAAGGTGGTCGTTTATATGTTCACAGTAGCACTGCACTTCGAACTAATCCATCCCCAGGGTGGCTCAACGTTTCAGGGGCCGTCCACAATGTCCTTGATAAATAAGCATTAAAATATTTTGATTTGCCTCAGTGATTTTTATACGGGTTTGTATAGCAAAATTAACCTTGAGCCGGGCAAAGGTGATAGTTTATATGTTCACAGTAGTCCTGCACTTCGAATTAATCCATCCCCTGGGTGGCTCAGCGTTTCAGGGGCCGTCCACAATGTCCTTAATTAATAAGCTTTAAAATATTTGTTTTACCTCAGTCACTTTTAGACGGGATTGTATTGTAAAATTAACTTTGAGCCAGGCAAAGATGGTCGTTTGTATGTTCACAGTAGTACTGCACTTCGAATTAACCCATCCCCAGGGTGGCACAACGTTTCTGGGGCCGGAAACAATGTCCTTAATAAGCTTTAAAATATTTGTTTTACCTCATTCATTTTTTGACGGGTTTGTATAGTAAAATTAACTTTGAGCCAGGCAAAGGTTGTCGTTTATATGTTCACAGTAGCACTGCACTTCGAATTAACCCATCCACAGGGTGGCTCAACGTTTCAGGGGCCGTCCACAATGTCCTTAATAAATAAGCTTTAAAATATTTTGTTTTGCCTCAGTAATTTTTAGACGGGTGTGTATAGCAAAATTAACTTTGAGCCAGGCAAAGGTGGTCGTGTTTATGTTCACAGTAGCATAGCTCTTCGAACTAATCCATCCTCAGGGTGGCTCAACGTTTCAGTGGCCGTTCACAATGTCCTTAATTAATAAGCTTTAAAAAAATTGTTTTACCTCAGTCATTTTTAGACGGGTTTGTATAGTAAAATTAACTTTGAGCCAGACAAAGGTGGTCGTTTATATGTTCACAGTAGCACTGCACTTCGAACTAATCCATCCCCAGGGGGGCTCAACGTTTCAGGGGCCGTCCACAATGTCCCTAATAATTAAGCTTTAAAATATTTGGTTTTGCCTCAGTGATTTTTAGATGGGTTTGTATAGTAAAATTAACTTTGAGCCAGGCAAAGGTGGTAGTTTATATGTTCACAGTAGTACTGCACTTCGAATTAATCCATCCCCAGGGTGGCTCAGCGTTTCAGGGGCCGTCCACAATGTCCCTAATAATTAAGCTTTAAAATATTTTGTTTTGTCTCAGTGATTTTTAGACGGGTTTGTATAGTAAAATTAACCTTGAGCCAGACAAAGGTGGTAGTTTATATGTTCACAGTAGTACTGCACTTCGAATTAACCCATCCCCAGGGTGGCTCAGCGTTTCAGGGGCCGTCCACAATGTCCTTAATTAATAAGCTTTAAAATATTTGTTCTACCTCAGTCATTTTTAGACGGGTTTGTATAGTAAAATTAACTTTGAGCCAGACAAAGGTGGTCGTTTATATGTTCACAGTAGCACTGCACTTCGAACTAATCCATCTCCACGGTGGCTCAACGTTTCAGGGGACGTTCACAATGTCCCTAATAAATAGGCTTTAAAATATTTTGTTTTGCCTCAGTGATTTTTAGACGGGTTTGTATAGTAAAATTAACTTTGAGCCAGGCAAAGGTGGTCGTTTACATGTTCACAGTAGCACTGCACTTCGAATTAACCCATCCCCAGGGTGGCTCAACGTTTCAGGGGCCGTCCACAATGTCCTTGATAAATAAGCTTTAAAATAGTTTGTTTTGCCTCAGTGATTTTTAAACGGGTTTCTATAGCAAAATTGACTTTGAGCCAAGCAAAGGTGGTCGTGTTGACGTTCACAGTAGCATAGCACTTCGAACTAATCCATCCTAAGGGTGGCTCAACGTTTCAGGGGCCGTCCACAATGTCCTTAATTAATAAGCTTTAAAATATTTGTTTTACCTCAGTCATTTTTAGACGGGTTTGTATAGTAAAATTAACTTTGAGCCAGGCAAAGATGGTCTTTTATATGTTCACAGTAGCACTGCCCTTCGAACTAATCCATCCCAGGGTGGCTCAACGTTTCAGGGGCCGTCCGCAATGTCCTTAATAAATAAGCTTTAAAATATTTTGTTTTGCCTCAGTGATTTTTAGACGGGTTTGTATAGCAAAATTAACTTTGAGCCAGGCAAAGGTGGTCGTTTATATGTTCACAGTAGCACTGCACTTCGAACTAATCCATCCCCAGGGTGGCTCAACGTTTCAGGGGCCGTCAACAATGTCCTTGATAAATAAGCTTTAAAATATTTTGTTTTGTCTCAGTGATTTTTAGACGGGTTTGTATAGCAAAATTAACTTTGAGCCGGGCAAAGGTGGTAGTTTATATGTTCACAGTAGTCCTGCACTTCGAATTAACCCATCCCCAGGGTGGCTCAGCGTTTCAGGGGCCGTCCACAATGTCCTTAATTAATAAGCTTTAAAATATTTGTTTTACCTCAGTCACTTTTAGACAGGCTTGTATATTAAAATTAACTTTGAGCCAGGCAAAGATGGTCGTTTGTATGTTCACAGTAGTACTGCACTTCGAATTAATCCATCCCCATGGTGGCTCAACGTTTCAGGGGCCGGCCACAATGTCCTTGATTAATAAGCTTTAAAATATTTGTTTTACCTCATTCATTTTCAGACGGGTTTGTATAGTAAAACTAACTTTGAGCCAGGCGAAGGTTGTCGTTTATATGTTCACAGTAGCACTGCACTTGGAATTAACCCATCCACAGGGTGGCTCAACGTTTCAGGGGCCGTCCACAATGTCCTTAATAAATAAGCTTTAAAATATTTTGTTTTGCCTCAGTAATTTTTAGACGGGTTTGTATAGCAAAATTAACTTTGAGCCAAGCAAAGGTGGTCGGGTTTATGTTCACAGTAGCATAGCACTTCGAACTAATCCATCCTCAGGGTGGCTCAACGTTTCAGTGGCCGTTCACAATGTCCTTAATTAATAAGCTTTAAAAAAATTGTTTTACCTCACTCATTTTTAGACGGGTTTGTATAGTAAAATTAGCTTTGAGCCAGGCAAAGGTGGTCGTTTATATGTTCACAGTAGCACTGCACTTCGAACTAATCCATCCCCAGGGTGGCTCAACGTTTCAGGGGCCGTCCACAATGTCCCTAATAATTAAGCTTTAAAATATTTTGTTTTGCCTCAGTGATTTTTAGATGGGTTTGTATAGTAAAATTAACTTTGAGCCAGGCAAAGGTGGTAGTTTATATGTTCACAGTAGTACTGCACTTCGAATTAACCCATCCCCAGGGTGGCTCAGCGTTTCAGGGGCCGTCCACAATGTCCTTAATTAATAAGCTTTAAAATATTTGTTTTACCTCAGTCATTTTAGACGGGTTTGTATAGTAAAATTAACTTTGAGCCAGGCAAAGGTGGTCGTTTATATGTTCACAGTAGCACTGCACTTCGAACTAATCCATCCCCAGGGTGGCTCAACGTTTCAGGGGCCGTCCACAATGTCCTTGATAAATAAGCTTTAAAATAGTTTGTTTTGCCTCAGTGATTTTTAGACGGGTTTGTATAGCAAAATTAACTTTGAGCCAGGCAAAGGTGGTAGTTTATATGTTCACAGTAGTACTGCACTTCGAATTAACCCATCCCGAGGGTGGCTCAGCGTTTCAGGGGCCGTCCACAATGTCCTTAATTAATAAGCTTTAAAATATTTGTTTTATCTCAGTCATTTTTAGACGGGTTTGTATAGTAAAATTAACTTTGAGCCAGGCAAAGGTGGTAGTTTATATGTTCACAGTAGTACTGCACTTCGAATTAACCCATCGCGAGGGTGGCTCAGCGTTTCAGGGGCCGTCCACAATGTCCTTAATTAATAAGCTTTAAAATATTTGTTTTATCTCAGTCATCTTAAGACGGGTTTGTATAGTAAAATTAACTTTGAGCCAGGCAAGGGTGGTAGTTTATATGTTCACAGTAGTACTGCACTTCGAATTAACCCATCCCGAGGGTGGCTCAGCGTTTCAGGGGCCGTCCACAATGTCCTTAATTAATAAGCTTTAAAATATTTGTTTTATCTCAGTCATTTTTAGACGGGTTTGTATAGTAAAATTAACTTTGAGCCAGGCAAAAGTTGTCGTTTGTATGTTCACAGTAACACTGCACTTCGAACTAATCCATCCCCAGGGTGGCTCAGCGTTTCAGGGGCCGTTCACAATGTCCTTAATAAATAAGCTTTAACATATTTTGTTTTGCCTCAGTGATTTTTAGACGGGTTTGTATAGTAAAATTAACTTTGAGCCAGACAAAGGTGGTCGTTTATATGTTCACAGTAGCACTGCACTTCGAACTAATCCATCCCCAGGGTGGCTCAGCGTTTCAGGGGCCGTCCACAGTGTCCTTAATTAATAAGCTTTAAAATATTTTCTTTTAACTCAATCATTTTTAGACGGGTTTGTATAGTAAAATTAACTTTGAGCCAGGCAAAGGTGGTCGTTTATATGTTCACAGTAGCACTGCACTTCGAACTAATCCATCCCCAGGGCGGCTCAACGTTTCAGGGGCCGTCCACAATGTCCTTAATGGGGCGTACTTGTTTAATTTTACCCTACCACGCCTGGACTATTTGGATCCTTCCCAGACCTGCCCAGGCACGCCACCCCACACCCTTTTCTTATTGAATTAGGATTCTGAATCTTTCCACAATATATTTTGGAGTCAATCTCAATCGTAAAATGCAAAAAAGTACAAGACGGCCGATTTGATGATACCACAGTGACGTCATATTCCAAACATATGACGTCACAGTCACGCCATATGTTAAAAACTTCTTTTTTTGCTCGATTATTTTTTTTTGTACTAATTTCTCCGAATAAAACTACGCAATGATTTAGGAAATGATTATCTGATGCGAAATAAGATTGTTTTTTACACTTTTCTGCACAGAAAGGCAAATATTTTGAAGAAAAACTACGAAAATACTTTTTGGGTACTCCCTCATGGCAGCCGTTTTGAATTTATCCTTTGTTATTTGATGCTTTGAAGGTCTTGTAAAGAAGCTTAAATCGGCCACAATTTGTTATGCTAAAAATTCACGGATTGTGATCTCTTACTTATCTCGTCTCGGAGTTACTATGGATAGTTTGGTTGGGGGTCATAATGTACTGCCTCCCCCCCCACGACCCGGTAGACCTGGTTTTCCAGCGTGACACCGGGATGTGTCTACATAATACGTAGATTAGTAAACATTTCGACTGATCTTGTTTTTCATTCGGGGAATGTTCATCAAGCTTTTGACAAAAGAAACTTGCTTTCATCCTCTTCCATAGTTTGCCTAACTTTTCATGGCACGTAACATGGAC
>JAVTVY010035895.1:0-16376 GCA_036873755.1 Hanleya hanleyi
GCGCCACCTAGGGTCAAAAGTTTCTCAAGTCAGTTCGTAACATTTCGTTTCCGGAGCATAACTTGACAACCGCTACTTGGATTCCTTTCAAATTTGGTATGCAGCTGCCATACCATAAGACCTCGCTAGGGATTGCGTTTGGCGCATGTGCGTCTACAGGTGGCGCCACCTAGGGTCAAAAGTTTCTCATGTCAGTTCGTAACATTTCGTTTCCAGAGCATAACTTGACAACCGCTACTTGGATTCCTCTCAAATTTGGTATGTAGCTACCTTACCATGAGACCTCGCTTGGGATTGCGTTTGGCGCATGTGCATCTACAGGTGGCGCCACCAAGGGTCAAAGCTTTTTCTTGTCGGTCCGTAACATTTCGTTTCCGGAGCATAACTTGACAACAGCTAATTGGATTCCTCTCAGATTTGGTATGTAGCTACCTTACCATGAGACCTTGCTTGGGATTGCGTTTGGCGCATGTGCGTCTACAGGTGGCGCCACCTATGGGCAGAATTTTCTCAGTTGGTCCGTAACATTCCATTTCTGGGGCATAACTTGACAACGGCTGATTAGATTCTTCTCAAATTTTGTATGTAGCTGCCATACCATGAGACCTAGCTCAGGATG
The DNA here is from genome assembly GCA_036873755.1 of Hanleya hanleyi. NCBI lineage: Eukaryota > Metazoa > Mollusca > Polyplacophora > Lepidopleurida > Hanleyidae > Hanleya > Hanleya hanleyi. The sequence goes on from JAVTVY010035895.1 coordinate 620, forward strand.
TTGCATATGCGTCTACAGGTAGTAAGTTTAATATTTCACTTCCCATTTACTTCCTTTTCCTCTTCAATATGGTTATCCAGATGACAGTAATTCGCCTATCTGTTGCAACAGCCCATTTCAAGTCTACACGGTTCTAGTGGTAACAACAGTTACATGTAGGTAAAACACAATATGCCTGCATAACCCCATTCTCAACAATCATTATTAACATCAATTTTCTGAACAATCCATTAAACTCATCTGAGTATCGTCACGACACATGCATAGACAATCCGTTAACCGCACTCCAACCGAGCGAAGTCTCATTGTCAACTAGTTACATACTGTGCCGCCACTCATAACATGTATACTTATATTCCTCTACAAATACTCGTCAATTCCTATCAAATGTGCATCCGGGGGGTATCTTGTAAGCATGCTTACTGATGATTTCCACTGCCACAATCCCATTCAGCTTACTCGTGAAACGTTAACCACCCCCATGTATCTATGCCCTTACGGGGGGTATCTTGTAAGCAGCCTTACTGATCATTTTGATCAAATGTGTGCATCCCTCAGACTATGCTCTAGTTATCTCTGTTATAGATAGAGATGGTATCATTACCTCTGTTAGAGATAGAGATGGTATCATTATCTCTGTTATAGATAGAGTTGATATCATTATGCCCCCCCTCTAACTAGAGGGGGGGCAGAGGGGGGGCATATAGCGATCGCTTTGTCCGTCCGTCCGTCTGTCCGTCTGTCTGTCTGTCTGTCCGTCTGTCCGTCTGTCCGTCCGAATTTCTTGTCCGAGCAATATCTCGGTTAATATTTGATGGACAGGATTGAAACTTGCATGGAATGTGGCTAGTGCCTCGTAGATGTGCAGCGTTGAGTTTTTTCCGAGTTCGGGTATAATTTTCAAGAGTTATGGCCCTTTTTCTGAAATCTCTGTGAATAGGACTTGTCCGGGCTGGATCTTGGTTAATATTGTATGGACAAGTATGAAATTTGCATGATATGTGGTCAGTGCCCCACAGTTGTGCAGCGTAAAGTTTCTTCATGTTTCGCTTATATTTTCAAGAGTTATGGCCCTTTGTTCCTGAATTCTTCGTGAATTGGGACTTGTCCGGGCTGGATCTCGGTTAATATTGTATGGACAATTCTGAAATTTGCAGGATATGTTGTCAGTGCCCTGTGGTTGTGCAGCGTGAAGTTTCTCCGCGTTTCGCATATATTTTCAAGAGTTATGGCCCTTTTTTGTTCAAATTTGTGTGAATTGGGACTTGTCCAGGCTGGATCTCGGTTAATATTGTATGGACAATTATGAAATTTTCAGGATATGTGGTCAGTGCCCTGTAGTTGTGCAGCGTGAAGTTTCTTCACATTTCGCGTATATTTTCAACAGTTATGGCCCTTTTTTCTTCAAATCTTTGAGACTTGTAGGGCTGGATCTCGGTTAATATTGTATGGACAAGTATGAAATTTGCATGATATGTGGTCAGTGACCCATTGGTGTGCAGCGTGAAGTTTCTCTGCTTTCGGTTATATTTTCAAGAGTTATGGCCCTTTGTTTATCAAAACTAAAGTGAATGGGATATATTCATTTGTCCAGGCTGGATCTCAGTCCATAACCGATTTGGACCAGAAAAATGGCTATATTATATGTTATCCTACATTCCAAAGCAGACAACATAGGTCCTGAAATTAAAGTATGAAGTTGCCCCAAAAAGAGTGAATTGGGTGCAAAATTCAAAGTTCACTGATCGCTTCATAATTTCACCACAATATACTCCCAAGGAATGTAGGTCTCATAACCAGGTCACATTTTCGGATTTGGCGAAAGCCCTGGCGACCATCTTGCATCGAAACATCGTATTATCACTTGTTGGCTGATACTTGGAATATGTATTATGTGAGGCATGGCAAAAAAAGTGACAGAAACAGAATTTGTATAATTATCCAAATTAGGCCTCCACCAACCAATAAACAACAGAACAATGGCGGGGCAGTGTCGGATTAAAGTGGAAGGGGGGGCATACAATTGAGCAATCTCTGATTGCTTCCTTCCTGTGTTATCTCTGTTAGAGATGAGATGGTATCATTATACCCCCCGACACGTAGTGTAGGGGGCGTATACTGGTTTCAGCTTGTCCGTCCGTCCGTCCGTCCGTACGGATGTCCGTACGTCCGTCCGTAACATTTCGTTTCCGGAGCATAACTTGACAACCGCCAGTTGGATTCCTCTCAAATTTGGTATGCAGCTACCATACCATGAGACCTTGCTTGGGATTGCGTTTGCCGCATGTGCGTCTACAGGTGGCGCCACCTAGGGTCATTCCGTAACATTTCGTTTCCGGAGCATAACTTGACAACCGCTACTTGGATTCCTCTCAAATTTGGTATGTAGCTACCTTACCATGAGACCTCGCTTGGGATTGCGTTTGGCGCATGTGCGTCTACAGGTGGCGCCACCTATGGTCAAAAGTTTCTCATGTCAGTCTGTAACATTTCGTTTCCGGAGCATAACTTGACAACCGCCAGTTGGATTCCTCTCAAATTTGGTATGCAGCTACCATACCATGAGACCTTGCTTGGGATTGCGTTTGGCGCATGTGCGTCTACAGGTGGCGCCACCTAGGGTCATTCCGTAACATTTCATTTCCGGAGCATAACTTGACAACCGCTACTTGGATTCCTCTCAAATTTGGTATGTAGCTACCTTACCATGAGACCTCGCTTGGGATTGCGTTTGGCGCATGTGCGTCTACAGGTGGCGCCACCTATGGTCAAAAGTTTCTCATGTCAGTCCGTAACATTTCGTTTCCGGAGCATAACTTGACAACCGCTACTTGGATTCCTTTCAAATTTGGTATGCAGCTGCCATACCATGAGACCTCGCTTGGGATTGCGTTTGGCGCATGTGCGTCTACAGGTGGCGCCACCTAGGGTCAAAAGTTTCTCAAGTCAGTTCGTAACATTTCGTTTCCGGAGCATAACTTGACAACCGCTACTTGGATTCCTTTCAAATTTGGTATGCAGCTGCCATACCATGAGACCTCGCTTGGGATTGCGTTTGGCGTATGTGCGTCTACAGGTGGCGCCACCTAGGGTCAAAAGTTTCTCATGTCAGTTCGTAACATTTCGTTTCCGGAGCATAACTTGACAACCGCTACTTGGATTCCTCTCAAATTTGGTATGTAGCTACTTACCATGAGACCTCGCTTGGGATTGCGTTTGGCGCATGTGCATCTACAGGTGGCGCCACCTAGGGTCAAAACTTTTTCTTGTCGGTCCGTAACATTTCGTTTCCGGAGCATAACTTGACAACAGCTAATTGGATTCCTCTCAGATTTGGTATGTAGCTACCTTACCATGAGACCTTGCTTGGGATTGCGTTTGGCGCATGTGCGTCTACAGGTGGCGCCACCTATGGGCAGAATTTTCTCAGTTGGTCCGTAACATTCCATTTCTGGAGCATAACTTGACAACGGCTGATTAGATTCTTCTCAAATTTTGTATGTAGCTGCCATACCATGAGACCTAGCTCAGGATGTTGCATATGCGTCTACAGGTAGTAAGTTTAATATTTCACTTCCCATTTGCTTCCTTTTCCTCTTCAATATGGTTATCCAGATGACAGTAATTCGCCTATCTGTTGCAACAGCCCATTTCAAGTCTACACGGTTCTAGTGGTAACAACAGTTAGGTAAAACACAATATGCCTGCATAACCCCATTCTCAACAATCATTATTAACAATCATTATTAACATCAATTTTCTGAACAATCCATTAAACTCATCTGAGTATCGTCACGACACATGCATAGACAATCCGTTAACCGCACTCCAACCGAGCGAGGTCTCATTGTCAACTAGTTACATACTGTGCCGCCACTCATAACATGTATACTTATATTCCTCTACAAATACTCGTCAATTCCTATCAAATGTGCATCCGGGGGGTATCTTGTAAGCATGCTTACTGATGATTTCCACTGCCACAATCCCATTCAGCTTACTCGTGAAACGTTAACCACCCCCATGTATCTATGCCCTTACGGGGGGTATCTTGTAAGCAGCCTTACTGATCATTTTGATCAAATGTGTGCATCCCTCAGACTATGCTCTAGTTATCTCTGTTATAGATAGAGATGGTATCATTATCTCTGTTAGAGATAGAGATGGTATCATTATCTCTGTTATAGATAGAGTTGATATCATTATCTCTGTTAGAGATGAGATGGTATCATTATCTCTGTTAGAGATAGAGATGGTATCATTATCTCTGTTATAGATAGAGTTGATATCATTATCTCTGTTAGAGATGAGATGGTATCATTATCTCTGTTAGAGATAGAGATGGTATCATTATCTCTGTTAGAGATAGAGATGGTATCATTATCTCTGTTAATGATAGAGATGGTATCATTATCTCTGTTAGAGATAGATGGTATCATTATCTCTGTTATAGATAGAGATGGTATCATTATCTCTGTTAAAGATAGAGATGACGTCATTATCTCTGTTAGAGATGAGATGGTATCATTATCTCTGTTAAAGATAGAGATGGTATCATTATCTCTGTTAGAGATGAGATGGTATCATTATCTCTGTTAGAGATAGAGATGGTATCATTATCTCTGTTAATGATAGAGATGGTATCATTATCTCTGTTAGAGATAGATGGTATCATTATCACTGTTAAAGATAGAGATGGTATCATTATCTCTGTTAGAGATGAGATGGTATCATTATCTCTGTTAATGATAGAGATGGTATCATTATCTCTGTTAGAGATGAGATGGTATCATTATCTCTGTTAAAGATAGAGATGGTATCATTATCTCTGTTAAAGATAGAGATGGTATCATTATCTCTGTTAGAGATGAGATGGTATCATTATCTCTGTTAATGATAGCGATGGTATCATTATCTCTGTTATAGATGAGATGGTATCATTATCTCTGTTAAAGATAGAGATGGTATCATTATCTCTGTTAAAGATAGAGATGATGTCATTATCTCTGTTGAAGATAGAGATGGTATCATTATCTCTGTTATAGATAGAGTTGATATCATTATCTCTGTTAGAGATGAGATGGTATCATTATCTCTGTTAGAGATAGAGATGGTATCATTATCTCTGTTAATGATAGAGTTGATATCATTATCTCTGTTAGAGATGAGATGGTATCATTATCTCTGTTAATGATAGAGATGGTATCATTATCTCTGTTAGAGATAGAGATGGTATCATTATCTCTGTTAAAGATAGAGATGATGTCATTATCTCTGTTGAAGATAGAGATGGTATCATTATCTCTGTTATAGATAGAGTTGATATCATTATCTCTGTTAGAGATGAGATGGTATCATTATCTCTGTTAGAGATAGAGATGGTATCATTATCTCTGTTAATGATAGAGTTGATATCATTATCTCTGTTAGAGATGAGATGGTATCATTATCTCTGTTAATGATAGAGATGGTATCATTATCTCTGTTAGAGATGAGATGGTATCATTATCTCTGTTAAAGATAGAGATGGTATCATTATCTCTGTTAAAGATAGAGATGATGTCATTATCTCTGTTGAAGATAGAGATGGTATCATTATCTCTGTTATAGATAGAGTTGATATCATTATCTCTGTTAGAGATGAGATGGTATCATTATCTCTGTTAATGATAGAGTTGATATCATTATCTCTGTTAGAGATGAGATGGTATCATTATCTCTGTTAATGATAGAGATGGTATCATTATCTCTGTTATAGATAGAGTTGATATCATTATCTCTGTTAGAGATGAGATGGTATCATTATCTCTGTTAGAGATAGAGATGGTATCATTATCTCTGTTAAAGATAGAGATGGTATCATTATCTCTGTTATAGATAGAGTTGATATCATTATCTCTGTTAGAGATGAGATGGTATCATTATCTCTGTTATAGATAGAGATGGTATCATTATCTCTGTTAGAGATAGAGATGGTATCATTATCTCTGTTATAGATAGAGTTGATATCATTATCTCTGTTAGAGATGAGATGGTATCATTATCTCTGTTAATGATAGAGATGGTATCATTATCTCTGTTAGAGATGAGATGGTATCATTATCTCTGTTAAAGATAGAGATGGTATCATTATCTCTGTTATAGATAGAGTTGATATCATTATCTCTGTTAGAGATGAGATGGTATCATTATCTCTGTTAGAGATAGAGATGGTATCATTATCTCTGTTAAAGATAGAGATGGTATCATTATCTCTGTTATAGATAGAGTTGATATCATTATCTCTGTTAGAGATGAGATGGTATCATTATCTCTGTTATAGATAGAGATGGTATCATTATCTCTGTTAGAGATAGAGATGGTATCATTATCTCTGTTATAGATAGAGTTGATATCATTATCTCTGTTAGAGATGAGATGGTATCATTATCTCTGTTAAAGATATAGATGGTATCATTATCTCTGTTAGAGATAGAGATGGTATCATTATCTCTGTTAATGATAGAGATGGTATCATTATCTCTGTTAGAGATAGATGGTATCATTATCTCTGTTAATGATGGAGATGGTATCATTATCTCTGTTATAGATAGAGTTGGTATCATTATCTCTGTTATAGATAGAGATGGTATCATTATCTCTGTTAGAGATGAGATGGTATCATTATCTCTGTTAGAGATGAGATGGTATCATTATCTCTGTTATAGATAGAGATGGTATCATTATCTCTGTTAAAGATAGAGATGATGTCATTATCTCTGTTGAAGATAGAGATGATGTCATTATCTCTGTTATAGATAGAGTTGATATCATTATCTCTGTTAGAGATGAGATGGTATCATTATCTCTGTTAGAGATGAGATGGTATCATTATCTCTGTTAGAGATAGAGTTGGTATCATTATCTCTGTTAATGATAGAGATGGTATCATTATCTCTGTTATAGATAGAGTTCAACTTTGTATCATTATCTCTGTTAAAGATAGAGATGGTATCATTATCTCTGTTAGAGATAGAGATGGTATCATTATCTCTGTTAATATCATTATCTGTTAAAGATAGAGATGGTATCATTATCTCTGTTAAAGATAGAGATGGTATCATTATCTCTGTTAATGATAGAGATGGTATCATTATCTCTGTTATAAGGTATCATTATTTTTATTCAAATTGTGATAACTCCACTTTTCTTTCAGATGGTGAAAGCTGGACTCATATTGGGACTCTTTGGTGGATCTCAGAAGTTTGCAAATGATAGGGTAAACATTCTCTATGAGGATTGTTAGATATGCTATTAATCCTTGTATTGTTAGATATGCTATTAATCCTTGTATTGTTAGATATGCTATTAATCCTTGTATTGTTAGATATGCTATTAATCCTTGTATTGTTAGATATGCTATTAATCCTTGTATTGTTAGATATGCTATTAATCCTTGTATTGTTAGATATGCTATTAATCCTTGTATTGTTAGATATGCTATTAATCCTTGTATTGTTAGATATGCTATTAATCCTTGTATTGTTAGATATGCTATTAATCCTTGTATTGTTAGATATGCTATTAATCCTTGTATTGTTAGATATGCTATTAATCCTTGTAGTAAATTTAATAGTTTCAAACAGCACCTTTTTAATTGTTTCACATTAAACATGTTTACATCTAACATTTGAAAAAAATAAGCTGCTGCCTGCAGGGCATAGGCACCATTGGAATTTCTCAAAGCAGCCTTGGTATAAGGAGTTACTACCCATTTCAATGACTTTCTCAATGTCCTATTTCGTCTATAATAATAAAAGATGTTATAAAGGGAGGTAATGACGTAACAATTGTACAAAACAAAGGAACTCTCCCAATGCAGCGTTCGGCCACAGCCTCTCTCTGCTGATACAGCCCTGCAATTAGCCACGGCAAACGGTAATTGCCATGGTAAATGCTGTGGTAATATCATTTCCCGATGGCAATGTTGTTGTCAATAAACAACATAGGATCGTTGATAAAATATGTCTTCTTGAACTACCTATTCTTGCTAATAAATTTTGGTTTTAATAAACGAGACAGCTTCTGGTGTTATGGTTGTCGGATAGCAAAAATTGGAGACAATGGTAGGCACGAATGCACTTTCCCAAGAACTGAAAGCAAATCTGCAAATCTTCAATTGAATGTCTGTCACTCTCCAGCTTGTAGGTCTTTCCACCACTGGCATTTGTTCATCGACGCCATACCACAGGCGATCGCATACATGGAGAGTGCCCTATGGAATCATGAGGGTTATAAATTCATACGTATCAATTTAGCATCATGTCTTATTATATTATGAACAGCATTATAACCTGAAATAGTGAACTGCATAGTAGTTTTGAATTAATGAATTACCACCGGCACTCAATATTTGATATATTTCATGTTTTCATACATTACACTGAAGATAATTTGTCAGACATTTGGGCAATCGTACTCCACATCAGCCCCTGCAATTGCTGTTCTCCCATACTATGATATTTAGGCTACAAGTTTTGACAGTGACGAATTTTGACTTTGACATTGTATGTGAGCATGGTGAGGCTGACAAAATGGTGAAATGTAAAACTGTTGTGAATTGGTGGCTGTCCTGCAAAAAGCCTGAACTGGAGTACGATGGAAAACTGTGAAAACTTAAAACTTATTGTGAGGTGTGCAGGAACTGTTTACAGACCAGCCAGCCTCTCACCGACCATGTAGCTTTGTCACTCATTTATCGAATATATGGGAATGGGTGCAGGCCTAGCTGGAACTGAGATAATTGGAAATTGCGAATTTGCCAACCATATCGCCAAGTCCACGACACACAGATAAGTGGCATTAGCTGTCACTGGATGTGTTAAAACATTCTGGAGGCCACAGACAAGCAACTTTATCAGAAAGAGTTAGGAAAATCATTTGTTTTACCCTTCAGCCTGATTTGGCTAAAGGGGTATTTGTCATCCCGTCTGCCTGTCTGTCGTGCCATATCTGCCCGTCTGTCTGTCTGTCTGTCCGTCCTCTTTTCTCCGGACTCGCATATGGAATGTAATCTGTAGATGTGCCTTTTGTAAATGTTTCGTTGGTCAGTTCCTCGTCTGTCTGCCTGTCCGTCCACTTTTCTTTCCATCTGTATCATGATTTCATTCCAACATTATTTATTGTAAGTTTCTAAACTCAGAAATATTTTCTTTCCATTCTACTTCCAAAATATTCATGGAATGTTGCAAGCGTTCTACCTGATCTCATAAATCTACATATTACATGCACCAAAACAATTTTTCTGCAGGTGGACAGGGGAGATAACCACATAGAGAATTGAGATATAATGTGCTGGAAAATGTACATGATTTTGTAATGCAAGTTTGAATATACAATTTAAATCTCCACAACTGTTTCTGACGTGAATTACCATTTACCAATTACTCGGTTGGCTTTAATTATGCTTCAGTTGTACTTTGTGAAATTTCCACGTCTTGGGAACACTTACAAAAAGTAGTTTGATATCCATTTGGGCCACTATCAGAAGTGAATCTTATAGATCTACGTTTATAGTATACAGAGGCCTTATTTTTAGCCCACCATCACCAGATGGTGGGCTGTTCAAATCACTGCATGGATCTTTCTCAAATTTGGTACACAGGTTCCCCTTGGGGTCTAGTTGTGCAAGATACCTTTTCCGGTCCGATTCAAAAATCCAATATGGCCACGAGGCAGCCATCTTGGATTTCCCCATGAAACCTTGTTATCGCGACTTCTCAGGAAGTACTGCATGGATCTTTCTCAAATTTGGTACACAGGTTCCCCTTGGGGTCTAGTTGTGCAAGATACCTTTTCCGGTCCGATTCGAAAATCCAATATGGCCACCAGGCAGCCATCTTAGATTTCCCCATGAAAACTTGTTATAGCGATTTCTCAGGAACTACCGCATGGATTTTTCTCAAATTTGGTACACAGGTTCCCCTTGGGGTCTAGTTGTGCAAGATACATTTTCTGATCCGATTCGAAAATCCAATATGGCCACCAGGCAGCCATCTTGGATTTCCCCATGAAACCTTGTTATCGCGATTTCTCAGGAACTACTGCATGGATCTTTCTCAAATTTGGTACACAGGTTCCCCTTGGGGTCTAGTTGTGCAAGATACCTTTTTTGGTCCGATTCGAAAATCCAATATGGCCACCAGGCAGCCATCTTGGATTTCCCAATGAAACATTCATTTTTCAGGAAGTACTGCATGGATCTTTCTCAAATTTGGTACACAGGTTCCCCTTCGGGTCTAGTTGTGCAAGATACCTTTTCTGGTCCGACTCAAAACTCCAATATGGCCACCAGGCAGCCATCTTGGATTTACCCTTGAAACTTTGTTCTCGTCATTTCTCAGTAAGTACTGCATGGATCTTTCTCAAATTTGGTGCGTAGGTTCTCCTTAGGGTCTAGTTGTGCAAGATACCTTTTTCGGTCCGAATTGGAAATCCAATATGGCCACAAGGCAGCCATCTTGGATTTCCCCATGAAACTTTATCGTGATTTCTCAGGAAGTACTGCCTGGATCTTTCTCAAATTTGGTACACAGGTTCCCCTTGTGGTCCAGTTGTGCAAGATACCTTTTCTGATCCGATTCCAAAATCCAATATGTCCATCAGGCGGTCATCTTGTTTTTTTCCCCATGAAACTGTTAATTGCGATTTCTCAGGAACTACTGCATGGATCTTTCTCAAATTTGGTACACAGGTTCCCTTGTCACCTAGTTGTGCAAGATACCTTTTTTGGTCCGATTCGAAAATCCAGTATGGCCACCAGGCGGCCATATTGGATTTTCCCATGCAACTTTATCGTGATTTCTCAGGAAGTACTGCAGGGATCTTTCTCAAATTTGGTACATAGGTTCCCCTAGGGGTCTAGTTGTGCAAAATACCTTTTTCGGTCCGATTCGAAAATCCAATATGGCCACCAGGCGCCCACAGGTATGAGAGCAAACCAATATTTAAATCAGTTTTCTTTAGTCCATGCAGTTGCAAGTGAAATGCCCCGCCCTTTCGTCTGCCGGCGGGTCAGCTACATGAAGGGACGCCACTCTTGTGACACAATGTCACAACTCGACAACTGTAGACTACTGCATGTTACGATCCAGGGGAGATAATCAGGATTCAGACACTTTCGATGTTTCAACTTTACTGCGTGGACCGGATCCCTTCAGTATTATTGTACCGTCTTACTATTTTCGAGCATAGTATCTTAAAAGAGATATCTCAAACTCGCCCAGTAAACAGAACAGAATTAGCATTCGTTCTTAAAGAGGTAAAAGCGTCATTTAAAAAATATTCAGCAAACAGATTTTTGCAGATTTTCCCATGCAACTTTATCGTGATTTCTCAGGAAGTACTGCAGGGATCTTTCTCAAATTTGGTACATAGGTTCCCCTAGGGGTCTAGTTGTGCAAAATACCTTTTTCGGTCCGATTCGAAAATCCAATATGGCCACCAGGCGCCCACAGGTATGAGAGCAAACCAATATGAGTCAAGCGAGAGATAGAACAGACTGTTACTTATTCAGTACTAAAACGGGTGACATTTCACTTCCTGGATTTACCGCATACCCATTTCTCCCTCGGGCACTGAAGAGCGGTATGCAGGGGAGGAGAGCAGGAACTATCAAACACAAACCAGGTGACGTCATAGTTCTTCTAGGTAAAACAAGCGCATGTGCGAAGCGTATGCGAAGAATTAATAGGCTTTAAAGACAGTCTCTTGTGGAGTGATTCGGTGGCCGAGTGGGCTAAAGAGGTCGGCTGTCGGCACGAGGATCGGGTGTTCGAGTCCCCACTTAGGACAGTCTGTAGTAGCAGTCGGTTGGCTGGAGATGGAGTGCTATCATAGCTCGCGCCCATCTTGGATTTCCCCTTGAAACATTGTTATCGTGAATTCTCAGGGAATATTTCATGGATCTTTCTGAAATTTTGTACACGGGTCCCACATGGGGCCTAGTTGTGCAAGATACCTTTTTTGGTCCGATTCGAAAATCCAAGTTACGCTTCAAATTAATACGGTATTCCCGAGTTGTGATGTTGCATCACAAGAGTCGGCGGATCAAACGGTGGGGCATATTCTATATATTGACTATAGAGAATATCCATACCTTCACCTTCCATATCAAGGAGTTCAAATAATTTGGAATTAAAATGTATTTCTTCAAATTTTAAATCAGTTTTCTTTAGTCCATGCAGTTGCAAGTGAAATGCCCCGCCCTTTCGTCTGCCGGCGGGTCAGCTACATGAAGGGACGCCACTCTTGTGACACAATGTCACAACTCGACAACTGTAGACTACTGCATGTTACGATCCAGGGGAGATAATCAGGATTCAGACACTTTCGATGTTTCAACTTTACTGCGTGGACCGGATCCCTTCAGTATTATTGTACCGTCTTACTATTTTCGAGCATAGTATCTTAAAAGAGATATCTCAAACTCGCCCAGTAAACAGAACAGAATTAGCATTCGTTCTTAAAGAGGTAAAAGCGTCATTTAAAAAATATTCAGCAAACAACATATTTCGATAAAAGTTATTCAGTAGTTGAAAGCAACTATGGTGAACGTGTTTCTGTGACCTCATTTTTTAATATCACGGGCATTGAAATCACACTTCTGACATTCTCTGAAAAACGTAACAGCACCTGCACTTGGCTCCAGTGCCTGAGATGACGTCAGAAAACGCGCACTGGCATTCCGAGCGTGACGCTTTGCAACGTCATACTCGATCTTAGAACTTTTATCGCACTGTGACGGCTTCTAATGTGACGTCATGGATACCTGATCACGTTATCCGACGTCATCTCAGTCATTTCCCCTTTTCATGTTGTTCACTAGACCGAATTGAAGAATCTGACAATATTGATCCCTATATGAAATACGAGATTTCAATACTTGAAAATCTTTTGGCAAATGTTGCAAGTGATCATGCTGTTCAGTTTACCCGAACAACTAAAATCACGCTACTACCTCTTTAATTATAAAATCTTAAGTATGACAAAGTGTCAAAGAGATTTGTCTTCGCTTCCAGTCAATGATGACACGTGTAAAAAAAAACCCCAGAAAACAACCTACAAAACGAAGACGAAGGATTCTCCGTACATGTACATTGACTTTCAGACTAACTTTGCTCATTTCTCTTGCACTATAACAACTGACATAAGTACAGTTTCTAGAAATCTTGAAACTTCGAAATATTATATCTTGGTGTTTTCCAGTGTCCCTTTTTCAATCTTTTTTGCGCAGATTCAAAATTCTGTAAACAAAGTTACAAATCGATCGTTTGTTCTAGTAACAATGGACTAAAAGATCCTCTTGTCATTAGCTTACAATTATCGGACAATGGTGGGCGCCAAGATCCTTCAGGATCTCTCGTTGAATGATACACTGAATAAAGCCAATTTTTCTATATCTTCTGAATAAATGTATGAAACTCCAAGATGCATCAGGTGTGCATGAGATGAATCTATCCAACTTGATAACAAAGTAATTTTTATTACATGTACAACGACAATAAATTGTATTACATCAACAACAAAATGTGTCCTCGCCCCCGATAAATGATAGCTAGTCTATGAAAATGATGAACAGTGAGAACAATACAGCATTCTCTTTGGGATTTGCCCAGAAGTCCAAGCGAATGGAAAACTATGGACGAAAGCCCCAATGGACAAAAGCCCCATCCAACATTTAGTTTCAGGCCAGGACAATGAGATCACAACTTAACCAATTTACCAATGAATACCCCCATGCATAGTAGGGGGTATACTGCATGGATTCTGATTGTCCATCCGTCTGTCCCTCTGTGTGTCGGTGCATCCATCTGTTCGCCCATCTGAAATTCGTTTTCGGGCAATAACTTGAGCACCGTTGAGAGGATTCTTCTCAAATTTGCTATGCATATACCATGCCATGAGGTGTCGCCTGGGATTGCATTTCGACCACTTTCGCCAATAGGTGGCACCACCTGGTGGTAAAACCCTATATGCATTTCCATGCAATAACTTGGGAACCTTTCATCACATCAGACATCAGCTTTGTCACTCATTTATCGGATATATGGGAATGGGTGCAGGCCTAGCTGGAGCTGAGATAATTGGAAATTGCGATGTTGCCAACCATATCGCCAAGTCCACGACACACAGATAAGTGGCATTAGCTGTCACTGGATGTGTTAAAACATTCTGGAGGCCACAGACAAGCAACTTTATCAGAAAGAGTTAGGAAAATCATTTTTTTATGTCTCCCCCAACTGTTGGGGGGAGACATCTATAGCTAGTGTTTGTGCTGTCTGTCTGGTTGGATGGATGGATGGATGTCTGTCCGTCCCCTTGCCTTGTCTGCAAGATATCTTGAGAACTACTGGATGGAATTTCACCAAACTTGGATGGAAGCTTCATTGGGATAGCCCCCTCATTTGATTAGGTTTTGGTGTGTGTGTGTGCATTCATCCGTGTCCGGTGTCCGTCCATCTACTTGTACATGTATATACAGGCCTTGTCTGCAAGATATCTTGAGAACTACTGGATGGAATTTCACCACACTTGGATGGAAGCTTCATTGGGATAGCCCCTTCATTTGATTAGGTTTTGGTTTGTGTGCGTGCATTCATCCGTGTCCGGTGTCCGTCCGTCCGTCCATCTACCTGTACATGTATATACAGGCCTTGTCTGCAAGATATCTTGAGAACTACTGGACGGAATTTCACCAAACTTGGATGGAAGCTTCAGTGGGATAGCCCCCTCATTTGATTAGGTTTTGGTGTGTGTGCATGCATTCATCCGTGTCCGGTTTCCGTCTGTCCGTCCATCTACTTGTACATGTATATACAGGCCTTGGCTGCAAGATATCTTGAGAACTACTGGACGGAATTTCACCAAACTTGGATGGAAGCTTCATTGGGATAGCCCCCTCGTTTGAATAGGTTTTGGTGTGTGTGCATGCGTTCATCCGTGTCCGTCCTTCCGTACTTGTACATGTATATACAGACCTTGTCTGCAAGATATCTTGAGAACTACTGGATGGAATTTCACCAAACTTGGATGGAAGCTTCATTGGGATAGCCCCCTCATTTGATCAGGTCTTGGTGTATGTGTGCATGCATTGATTCATCCGTGTCCGGTGTCCGTCCATCCGTTCATCTACTTGTACATGTATATACAGGCCTTGTCTGCAAGATATCTGAAGAACTACTTGACGGAAGTTCACCATACTTGGATGGAAGCTTTATTGGGATAGCCCCCTCATCTGATTAGGTTTTGGTTTGTGTGTGCGTTCGTCCATGTTCGGTGTCGGACTGGACAGAATTTCCCCGAACTTGGATGGAAGGTTTGTTTGCGTGCATCCATCTGTTTCTGATGTCCAGCTTTGTTACATGTATGTACAGGACTACTCTTGTCTACAAGATATGTGGAGAATTACTGGATGAAATTTCACCAAACTTGGATGGAAGCTTCATTGAAATGGCCTTATGATCTAATTAGGTTTTGGTGTGAGCTAGGGCTTGCGTGGGTCCATGCAAAATGTGCTTATCTGTCTGTCCAATTTTTGTTCACTCCGTATCTTGGAAACTACTGAAGGCAGATGCATGAAACTTCTATATGGTACAGCATGTATACTATAGGTGTGGCTCTTGTATGTTTTGCATCTTTCCTATGATGTGATCAGTTTCGAAATAGTTGATGCTTCACAATTACATGTATTTCACATTAGCTGGACGCTGTAGATGTC
>JAVTVY010035896.1:0-16886 GCA_036873755.1 Hanleya hanleyi
CGCGCCGGATCAAATCTACTTTCTCATCGCGCGTCATTCCCGTATTATAGATTTTATTGTAATTTGCCATGTCTTTTGCTTCGTGTGTGTATATATTCAATGCATTCCGTAATCATGTGGAGTGGTATTACCGATGTCGGTGATTTTCTTCAATAACAAAATGGTAAAACTAAAAGTAAAACGTTTTTCTTTTTCTTGTCCCGTGTCCGCTTCAGCGGTTTGTCACCACCTTGATGTGTTGGCAATCAGAACAGTTTTATTCAAGGTTTATTTTTTTTATCATGGAATTAAAACTTTGAACTCCATGGTTTTATTGACAAATAGGAGACCTCACATGGCGGCCTTCCTTGAGATATGACGGGAGCTGCATGGCGTCTCTGCGTGATTCAGTCGGGCCATGTCTTTTTATAATGATCATACATGTAGTTTGTAGGCCTGTATACTTTCCCTGATTTACTCATTTCTTATTGAAGATAATATTACTGAAGACAAAAAATTCCCAATGTCATAAGGATAAATCGTTATATAAGTGAATGACTTTCGTATATTTATATGTCTATATTATACTTTTGTCACTATGTATTTCCTCTGCGATTACTGGGAGACGCACTAATAAGTTCGGCTTATTGCGCTCCTGTCGTCAAATAAACTATTTAAACCAAGTGAATGGCGATATTGTGGTTACTCTGGAAATATGGAGCTGATCAAGTTCTCTTTTCTCCCCCAGCGCGGATGCAATTGGCATATTTCCAAGCAAAAAGGAAACACGTTTTTTTTCTTTTCTTGTTCTTGATTACTATTGCGATTTATGTTCTCCATTATATATCTCTGACAAAGTTCATCCATGTGTGGACAAAGATGGAAAACTAGGCTCCAGGATTCTGACAATGTTAGTATGGAGATGTATAAATTCCAATTAAACAAGTGTGAACTATAATAAATTTATAATTTCAGTTCAGGAAATGAGCTGCAGCAAATATACTTTATATTTATAAAACCAAGACAGGTGTTAAAAATTCGATGAATGCATATTAATAATATCAAAATATGACTAATTTCCTACCCGCAGCTAAAACATCTCAATTCCGGTGCATGATTGGTGGGGGGGCTATGCATTCAACAACTATTGATCTAGTCCTGTTGTGAGAAGCATGGCTTTCGAACTGCATGGAGACTCCTTGCATTTCATGATCGTGGTCCTTGGGAGAAGAAAAGAAAATTATTGGACTTAGTGATCATCCACAGGGATGAACATAATGCTCTAATCAAAACAAAAGGCGTCATAGGACGCGCGAGATGCTCTTTTATTTATTGCATCTACTTTGGTCAGCACGGGAACGGCAAATCACCTTTTGATCCTGTTAATTATTTTTATTTTAGG
The DNA here is from genome assembly GCA_036873755.1 of Hanleya hanleyi. Classification (NCBI taxonomy): domain Eukaryota; kingdom Metazoa; phylum Mollusca; class Polyplacophora; order Lepidopleurida; family Hanleyidae; genus Hanleya; species Hanleya hanleyi. The sequence continues at coordinate 1,382 of JAVTVY010035896.1, forward strand.
CCACTCAATATTAACTCATTCGACAATGAACTGTTTTCTTTTGTCAAAAGTCAATCGATAGCCTATACTGAATAGACGTTTGGGGTCTCATTTCCGCTCCAAGCTTAATACAACACCATATATATGGTATGCTCAAAATTTTCGAGTGATGGTGTTACTCGAATGTAGCTCGTATTGAGCTACATTCAAGTAACACCATCACTCGAAAATTTTCAGCATACCATATATAGCGTTCAATCTACATATTGTCTTTCCAAGACCAATCGGACACCTCTTATAGAACTACTACTTATGTGTCTATCAATTAATTCAAATTACGAACATTTTAAGGAGCTTAATTCACCAACTTGTTCACCCGATTATTGTATCATTCTTTACGATATTTGCTCACATCGGATTTTAATAAAACCAAATCAGTATGGTGATATTTCTCTGTCGAAGTTTAATATTATATAGTTCATCTCGTTTTCTTCCAAAAAATAATACACGCGCGTTAGTTCCTATATGTCGCTCGTTCTATAATTCCCGGTAAATAATTCCCCAGAATATGCACAAAAGATCCACTTTTATTATATTAAATACATTTATTGAATTTGCTGTAGATAAACGTCAAATCTTTGCCATAGTTGCTCTGAAAGAACGAAAGTACTTGTTCAGAGGAAGTGGGTTATATACCTACGAAAGCTGGTGCAAAATAAATACAGTTAAGTCTCAAAGGTGCTGCCTTTTCGAGTGTTCTGTTTTTGTTTTGTTTTGTTTTTCGTTAAAGAGTCGACACGATAGCCGTAATGTGAGCCCTTCAGCGAATTCTGACCGCTATCATACATACTAATTTGAACGTTCAAAAAAGAATGTTCTTTTTCTGACGTTCATTTTTCTGACGGGTTAGTGTTCATTTTCTGACGGTCGAACGTTCGTTTGCTGGAAGAAAAAGAACGAGTACCTGTTCATTTTCTGACGCATTCTTTTAGTTTGAACGTCAAAACTTTTGACACGCTCCCTAAGCGAAACAGTGATGGATATATATCCACTATCTTTGAATTTGAAAGAAACTACAGATGGCCCTAACGGCACATGATATTTATACCTATATCTCTATAAAAATGAAGCGGACTGTCTCTCTCGTTCACTTTACGACAAACGAGATGATTACAATTTCGACATCGTAAACTTTCCCAATCTGGACAGCAATATAACAGAGAGACCTATATCTGGCTTATACATATCTCGCCTAGTAGGATTTGCTAGAACCTATGTTAAATGTGACGATGTGACGACAAAACTTTATTGCAGAAACTTATAAAACAGCGCTATATCATCAATCGCCTCCACTGAAAGTTTCTCAAATTTGGCGATGCATATCGCATGCTGATAGCAAAATACGAGCATAGCGTGCAAGATGTATGGCGTTACATTTCGTAGCTTGTATCTAATTCTGCTTAAACCGGGGCTAGGGTCCGTATGAACCTATGTATATCAAGATCCGCATAGCGTTCATATGAACAGTCACAATCAAATCGTGACTGAGATACATCATACTCTAGATAACGACTTTACAGCGAAAATCATATGAATTAAGAATATTGATCAGCGATACGGATTTGATATTTTCGGAACATCATATGTCTTGCTGGCATCATTGAAACCTGTTGACCGCTTCTCTCTTGCAGGAAACTAGCCTAGTTTTATATATACTATGATTTATTTTTTTTTTGTGCTAAATCTATCACATGAATAAGGTCCTTGGATAAAGGACGCGGAAATTCTTTAATGGACGACGACTGAATATTGAATGACGGACTGGACGCCTGTAACTTCATGAGAGTTATCGGGTCATAGATACACAGACACGTGTGCTCATTTCAAGGTCAACGGCAATGAAAGCGGGCAGCGATTTGTTATCACCAGTTTGCAAAACACGTAGGTTTTTGCGTCATAGTTGACACACTTGATATTCCAATCACGTCCATGTATTCATATCGTGAAGAAGAGTATTCCGAAATCATTGAAGCAAAACAGTAGTTGAGAGCTACCGAATTGTGCCCATGTGCGTTGAAAGGCTTTCACTAGAAACCTGTTTTTTTATTCAGACGGATTTCTTTTTAATGTGTGCCCATATTCTCTGCTTACTGGTGCACGAGAGATATATGTTAGATAGGATAGGTAGGACATTCTTCGACCTTGATGTATAATGTTTTGGGGAAAACTATTGCTTTCTAAGAGTCTCGTGTTTTCAAATAGCTGTCGATAGAATAATGCAGTTTTGATTGATGGTTTCTCCCGAGAGCACAATGCGCCTTAGATCACAAAGCCCACATCAATGTCCAAAACCCTGGTTCAGACATCTGTAGATTCTGCCCGGGGGCTTTTATTCCCTTCTATGAAAAGCTTACATATATGTAGTTTTTTTAAATCTTCAGACTGGGTTGAGTTACTGAGTACTAACATTCATTACATTCGTCATCCTGTGATATCCATTTATATACTGAATAAAGAGACATGGTCAGTGCGAATTCATACAAAACATACTAAATGCCACTCACCGACATATGGAAATACCATACAATTTCATTTATGTGTGATCAGATCCGCCCTTATGTTGCTCTGAAATATGATAATTTTCTCCGCTTTACCTTAATACATTTTTTTAGCTAGGATATCCCGATGGTGATAATCAAGGCATTCAACTTCTTGTATAATATATGATTTTCATTTTCATTTATTTAATAAATACGAGGAAGTCTACAAAAGTCGGCGTGCATACTTTTACCTCCGCACAATACAGAATGTAGAATTGGTGAGATATGTAAGATTCATAGTAGATTTGATTATATCTAAATCATAGACAGTAACCCCAACTGTGAACATTAGCATGAGAAACAATAATACAAACAATATTTATCGTTTTGAAATATTTTTCCATTTGAAAGCAATGCCCATTTCTTCCAGCCTATATCACGTTTGATTCATTTCTCCCAACCTATATCACGTTTGATTTAAGTTGTAGCGTAAACGTTTGGCTAACTGGTCTTCTAAAAGCATCTGTTTTTGTTCACCGTGTGTATACACTCGAGATAACTTCAAATGCTACAAAAAGTCAGATCAGCATCGGTTTATCTTAAAAAGGAACTGTCGACTATAGACAATCATCTGTCTACCTTAAATAGGGAACGGTCGAGTATAGATCATCGGCGATCTATCCCAAATAGGGAACTGCCGGCTATAGACCATCAGCGGTCTATCTTACATAGGGAAATGTCGAATACAGGCCATCAGCGGTCTATCTTAAATAGGGAACTGTCGACTATAGATCATCAGCGGCCTATCTTAAATAGGGAACTGTCGACTATAGATCATCAGTTGTCTATCTTAAATAGGGAACTGTCGACTATAGATCATCAGCGGTCTATCTTAAATAGGGAAATGTCGACTATAAATCATCAGCGATCTATCTTAAATAGGGAACTATCGACTATAGATCATCAGCAGTCTACCCTATATAGGGATCTGTCGACTATAACTCATCAGCAATCTATCTTAAATAGGGAACTGTCGACTATAGATCACCAGTGGTCTATCTTAAATAGGGATTTGTCGACTATAGATCATCAGCGGTCTATCTCAAATAGAGGACTGTCGACTATAGATCATCAGCGATCTATCTTAAACAGAAAACTGTCGTCTATAGATCATCAGCGATCTATCTTAAATAGGGAACTGTCGACTATAAATCATCAGCGATCTATCTTAAATAGAAACTGTCGACTATAGATCATAAGCAATATATCTTAAAATAGGGAACCATCGACTATAAATCATCATCAGTCTATATTAAAAAGGCATATGTGGACTATAAATCATCAGCGGTCTATCTTAAATAGGGAGCTGTCGACTATAGATCATCAGCGGTCTATCTTAAATAGGGAACTGTCGACAATAAACCAAGCAGGCAAACTGATTGTGTTCGCCCTTATTGAATAGATACAAGAGCCAGTATACAGGCCGTTAATAACCATTATAAGCCGACAGACTGATTGTGTCCGCTTTGGTTGAATGGATACAGGAGTCAGAATATAAGCTGTTAATAACCATTATTATTAGCAGGCAAAGCGATTTTGTGCGACCGGTTTAAATAGATCCACGATTGGAATCCAGCCCTCATTAGCCGACCGCCCTCCATAAAGAATTTCCGCGTCTAAATCCAGAAGATCATTTTCAACAAGTGTCAATGATGTCAGCAAAACATGAAGTTTCAAAGTATCATAACATCACATACTATTACAACTTAAACACCTGTAGTTTGTGAAGCAGCATAAATGATACACTCAGCAATTAACACAATCTATTAGTACATTTGGCTTCCAAAAAAGGCTATACATACTAAATGTATACACGGACTCTATCTATCCAAATATGAACACCTGAGCTTCAAATATCAAATATACTTTGCAAGAGCCACTCGGCGTGCAAATGCGATTCATCTGCGAGTTCGGGCACATGGGAGTATCATACATGTGTTTCCGCGTTAAGACATTTGTATGATGGCCGAGAGGGGCCATCGTCACCCACAGGCCCCAATGTTTGGACAGTAGAATTTAAATTCAGTATAATTTAAATAATTTAATTTTTTTTAAGTCATCCTATAATACAGAGAGGAAAAGGTATTGCACGCGCCATATTGGATTTGCCCGCCAAATACGAAAAACAAAGTAAAGTTTTCACATTAAAAACTGTTTAACTGACCGTGTTACTGGTGTCCACTCAATTTTGAAACCTTTGTTATGCCATCTAACCCTACGGGAAATCTCAGATCGCCGTTTTATTGGTATAAATCCATCTCTGAAAACAGTAAACTTACGGCTTCTGTCAGCCGCTCTCTGCCTCGTCTGGGACGTAAATTGCTGTCTACGTCATCGCTTTCGGGACGCTAAACCCGCACTAAATTATTCGAGCCATCTCATTGATCAATTATCGGGACTAGTTTTTGCGGGAATGAAATCTTCACGAACCGAGGAAAACATCGTCGGGGACAAGACATAATGATGTTATTATTTACTGTGTGGTATTGTGCTGGTGCCTTTCTGTACAGTACCGAGCATTTGAGTACGCGCAGTGGCGGCTTTCCTTTGTGCAGGTTTCGCTTGATGACAAAGTTAAACAAGGGTTGCTAAGAGTTTTCTGTTAGAAAAAAATTATTCCTTCAGAATTTGATTGTTTGTTGTCTTACAAAAAACAATATGTTGATTAGGCTGGGGAGAAAGAATGATAAAGAATCATTAAATCTGTGTGACTTTTGTTCTTTCATTTTTCTTGTTTGAGTGGGTGCGTCTCGGTTGGGCTGGGTCGGTTGGGAATTGGGGGGCGGGGGGCCCTCCATGTTCTCTGTATCGAGGTCACATACATGTTCGCCATGACCACACACTCTTGCAAAAATGTTATCCTCTCGCAGCAAAAATTGTAAATCATCTCGTGGAATTTCTCATTAGCTGCAAGCATACAAATGTAATTTGCAGTGGTAGACTATTATTGACTCCGAACTCCCTCTTTTGTTGAAGCTGAGGTGGGCGACTGGTTTTGGGCGCTTGCATTTAGGCCCACTAAAATAAAAGATTGTTTATCATGGGCACATTATTTTTTTACTTTTTATTTTTCTAAACAAAAATGCTGACATCTGAGATATATACCGTATAAATGTGTACACATAAGCTGTTTCTCATCACCGATGGATTGTTTATCATTTAAATTCGAAAATATATGGTTTTATAGCTCGGATATGCCCACACCGGTACACCATATTTTGGAAAAATGTTTTTTTGGTATTACAGTTTTGCATACGCGGGTATTTTTATGAGATGCACTCGGGGAACGACCACTTTCTTTTCTAGTGGGCCTTACTGCTGGCGATTTGGTGCCAAACTCTGAGGGCACGGGTTCGAATTCTCACGGGACCATTTTACCCACTTTCTAAATGGCATTAACAACCCTTGTAATTCATAAATCTGCCTATGCTGTGAAATTACATTATTATATATATATACATTTTTGACTGGATCGTCTTGGTTTTATAACAAACATAATGACAAATTGAAAGGTCCAAATGCAGCCGACGTGTTATTAAACCTACCATATCAATATCTCTGCGTCTTTCGACAATTTTGACATTTTGAAAACAATTTCGTATTACCCGCAAAAACTAGTCCCGATAATCGACCAATGAGATGGCTCGAATAATTTAGTGCGAGTTTAGCGTCCCGAAAGCGATGACGTAGACAGCAATTTACGTCCCAGACGAGGCAGAGAGCGGCTGATAGAAGCCGTAAGTTTACTGTTTTCAGAGATGGATTTATACCAATAAAACGGCGATCTGAGGTTTCCCGTAGGGTTAGATGGCATAACAAAGATTTCAAAATTGGGTGGACACCAGTAACACGGTCAGTTAAACAGTTTTTAATGTGAAAACTTTACTTAGTTTTTTCGTATTTGGCGGGCAAATCCAATATGGCGCGTGCAATACCTTTTCCTCTCTGTATTATAGGATGATTTAAAACAAATTAAATTATTTAAATTATACTGAATTTAAATTCTACTGTCCAGACACTGGGGCCTGTGTCGTCACTTCGCCATCGTACGTCAAAAACAGAGCGATATAGCGATATAGCAATGGCGATAGAGCGAGGGCGATAGAGCGATAGAGCTATGGCGATAGATCGATAAATCGATAGATCGATGGCCATAACGCGATAGAGCGATGGCGATAGAGCGATAGAGCAATGGCGATAGAGGGATGGCGATAGAGCGATAGACCGATGGCGATAGAGCGATAGAGCGAAGTACATGACTGCTCATGTCTCATAATCATGCATATTCATACGGTGATAATCGTACCTCCAACACAAGAGAGCTCGCCGCTCAACTCTAGTTATTATCAGGCGGGTTCATGAATACTAGGGGCCAGCGGCATACGACAGAGATTACACAGATAAGATAGATAGATAGACCGATAAAAAAAGATGTGTTTTATTGTATATGGGCTAAAACAATAAACATTGGCTAAAAGATCGACATAAGAATCTAACAAATAAAGCAGTGATATTTGCTATCAGGTGAATTTATACATCTGGAACATTTGAAATCAAGTTTTGTAATTAATGTTGATAAACGCTTGTAAAAAAAAATCAACGTAGAATCGAAATCGAAGAGGCAACTCTCCCCCACCCCTTTTGAAATGTTGGTGATCTGATTTACCCATAGTCTCGTAATTTTACGTCAAATTCAACTTCTAACTCCTCTGCAAGAAAAGACCAATTCGTCGATGCGTAAGTTGAATTATTTGAAGTTGTGGGTGCCGAACGCGGCCATTTCTGCGTTTTTATCGAACGGATGTCATATGAAACTGACAATTCATTAAGATTGTGCTGATCGTTGCTGGACTTAACACTAAATCGGGTGGAACAAACACTGAGAAAAAGTTGCTACATAGCAATTTAAAACTAGTCACGACAAATTTAGACTCGCGAAGGAAGAATTAAAGAGGTGGGTCGAGGTACACCCCCAGGTAATTTTAGATTTATTTCACACGCTTCTCTACTAATTTTCGGCCCATTTCAAGGCACCCTCTCGTAATTATTTGGGGTGGGGAGACGAATTGGTCCTTGGTCTCCGCTCTTTGAGACATTCCGTTCTTTGAGCATGGCGGGGGTAAGGGGGAAGGCAAATCTTAATAAATTAATATCCTGTCAACGCTCTCCAACAATTGAACATTAATAAGCGTCAATCCCCCTCTGTGTCATTAATCAAAGATTTCTGTACTATATATTCATAATGGCATTCCTTGAATCAACTACGACTCGCTTTCTTGTGTAGAATTTATCTTAGTATGCATGGCGTTGATATTCATTTTGACCGCCATGAAAATCTTGTATCGATAAATACCGAGAATACAAATTTAGGTAAAAATGGCGACTTGGTGTAGTCATGTGCAGTCATGTACGTCGCTCTATCGCCGTCGCTCTATCGCTCTATCGCCATAGCTCTATCGTTTTTATCGCCATCGCTCTATCGCTCTATCGCCATAGCTCTATCGCCATCGCTCTATCGCCATATCTCTATCGCTCTATTGCCATCGCTCTATCGCCATCGCTCTGTGGCACGATGGCGAAGCGACGATGGCCCCTCTCGCCGAGCTGCAAATAACGTTCCCCGCATGAAGCCTGTATTTTGCTGATTATTGCATCCCTTGATCAGACAGAAAATCTACTCTATTAATGAATATGAGTTACATCATGACCTATATGCCCTCGTAAAAGGGTCATTTCTCCACTAGTACCTTATAATCAAGAGTGCTGGAGAAACATGAGGCACCAGAGGTGCTGCAACTCCTCAGCCCCTGAACAGTCTAGACCAAGATGTGTTTATGGGTGTAGAAGTTTGGATAAATAGCAGTGAGTTATGGTATGCGAAATGCAAACCCAAGCCACAACTCAGACAGATGAAGGGATGAATACACTGACACACGGATGGACGGACAGACAATCGGAATCCAGTATACCCCCAACTATGTGCAGGGGTATAAAAAGTGACAAGGTATCCACATATCTGCAGGAAAAAAACATGTAAATTTGTGATCTTATTGCCCTGACCTGAAACTAAGTGTCGGATGGGTCTTTTTGCATTGGGGCATTTGTCCGCTGTTTATCTGTTGCCCCATATCCTGTCAAGCAGTGGATGTTAACGTGAAACAAACAATTATTATTAATGAGCCATATAAAAAGTAGGCCTAACAGTTTGCAATAGATTCCTAACAGATACGCAACAACAGTGAAAAAATAAGGAAATTCCCGATATGTTTGTCCCACATATTTTTCATTTCATACCGCGATGGTTTTTACAGTGAGATATAATTACCAAAAAAAATAAAATAAAATAATAATCAAGAGCCACAGGCATGAGCAAAAAGTGCAGCGCCATTAAATTAATGCTCAAATAAACTAACTTCTAAATAAATGGATGTTCTTAACGTAAAGTGGTCGGCCGCCTAGGCCCCGGAAGTTGGGGTTCTAGATGACTGGAAATGCATTCGAACACATTTCTTTTTAGAAATTTAACTAATCTCTAAAATATTATTCACAATTCAATCCCTGTTTTATATGTTTTTAAGAAAAAAATATATAATTTTTTTAAATGTTACACATGGCCCATGAGATGAAAGAAATAACTACAACCGGCTAGAGTTACTTGTCTGTCTCACGATGGGATGGGATGGGATTTTCGGTTAAATATCGGAGCCAGTTCATCTCAGAGAAGTGAAATTCGGATTCCCCACATTATCCTGTGTAATTTGTGCATTTTTATTCTGAAATTCGAAGGAAATCTATTCAGAATCAAAACAAATCTCCAATACCTCACATGTTATTTTCATAGTGCCTAGTCAAAATCTAACGACATTGTGCTTTGAAATAACACGCGAGGTATTGGAGATTTCTTTGATCCTGAACAGATTTTCTTCAAATTTCAGAATAAAAATGCACAAATTACATATAGATACTGTGGAGAATTTCACTTCTCTAAGAAAAACTGGCTCCGATATATTGCCGAAAATCACATCCCATCGTAATGTGAGACAGAAACTTCCCTGACGAATCTCCGTTGGTACGCATTTCGCGGAGCATTGGACAGGATCCAGTCAAGCTCACATGACGAGAAAAATGTAAATACTATTTTTGTTGCTTCCACACATATCTCCGCTGAAAATATATTCAATGCAGTATGCGTACACATTAAAATAGTAACGAACGCCGACTTCACAGGAAAGGACGCGACTGCGAGAGTGTTGAAAACTGGGGTCTTCATAAACCCAGAACCGGAACCTGTCCAGCGAGCGGAACGCGATTTGCAACGTCTGCTCGGCGATTAGTGTCAGTGCAGCAACAACAACAACGATGTTGTTTGCGTTGGTTGGTTGGGTTGGCCATACCTATCGCTATCTTTCATGAAGTATGTTTTAGATGACTTGTTATGCGAGACACGGCTTGTAACTGGCTGGCCACAGTTCATTTTACAACTGAAAACTCAATTCCGCCATTGATGTATTGACAGCAATCAGGAACACGTGGGCACTACTTTCGATTTTGACAGATCTCACAGGTTCCTACAATTCTGTGGCAAGACAAAGTACAAGTTGCCCTTTTCCGATAAAATAGGCGTTTATTATCGCTCAAATCCATTCTGTGAACTTTTTGACGAAATAACAAGTCGATTTTCACAGTTTTAATGTCGGACTATTTTTTCTCAACAGCGTAGGGATGCAACCATTATGGCAATCTCGTATCGGTGGCCTCAAGTTTTTATCCCGGGTAATTTACTGACATGGTGTTTCCGGTGGCTGTTTCGTGGTTCGGACAAAGCTGGGGTAATGAGTCAAATTTATCAGTTCTATTAACATAAAAAAACGGGTTTTCTTAATTTTTGTATTTGCTATTTTGGGCGGATTTAATTTTTGGCGCTCATACGTTTTCCGGAAGTAATTTGGCTCTGGATACGGCCCTGACTGGAAATACCGTACTGCTGAATATGCGGAGGAATATAGACTTCTAGACCAAACCAATGACCAGTCATCCATTACACTGAACCAATGGCTGACATACAACTTTACTATGGAGCTCTTGATTGGCTACATGCTAGTAAGTGTATGTAAATCAGCATACAAGTAGGGCTAATGTATGCATACTTGAAGATCCGTTTTTAGAAGACTGGAAAATGGTAGAAAAATAAAAAAATAAATGTAAAAAATAATTAATGACCGAATAGACCTGAAAGTCTCAGAGGCACAAGTAAAAAATAAATGGATCATAACCTGTAAGTTTCATGAACTTCCTTGCAATAGTTATCGAGATACGGCTCGGACAGACGGACAGACACAACCCCAGGGACATAACAACAGTCCTTAGCCCGTAGGGCTGAGAAGTAAAAAGTCACACCTGTCAAGAAACAGAAGACACGAGAAAGAGAATCCCGAAAGGGTTTTGTCAGCAGTTACTGACGTTATATCCACCAAGGGTTTTGTCAGCAGTTACTGACGTTATATCCACCAAGGGTTTTGTCAGCAGTTACTGACGTTATATCCACCAAGGGTTTTGTCAGCAGTTACTGGCGTTGTATCCACCAAGGGTTTTGTCAGCAGTTACTGACGTTGTATCCACCAAGGGTTTTGTCTGCAGTTACTGACGTTATATCCACCAAGGGTTTTGTCAGCAGTTACTGACGTTATATCCACGAAGTTTTCCTATCTGGGTTATATCACACATTGTGAACTGTACCGTTATGCCTTGTATTACTTATAACATAGAAAGACATGATATTTTCAAATATTGACACTTAAGATTTTTATGGACGATTGCTAGCTGCTGAATGTTGGATCTGATGCTAGTATTTGGCTATCATCAATATACTACTTACAGTCCCCGTAAGTAGTATATAGTACGCTATCGGATAGGGATTTCACCCGGATGTAACTCTGACGTCACAATTGTTTGACTGTAAGCGTGATTCTGATTGGTGGATGGGTATTTGGGATAAGATTGAGGGGGCGTGGCCTGTGTGGATGTGAGTGGGGTGGGTTCAAAATGGCGGCTTATGGTGTTGTGTGTGTAAAATAAGTTGTGCCGCCATTTTGAACCCACCCCACTCTCTCCCATGTTAATCAGTGCACCGGAGTGAGTGGTGTCCGCCATTTTGAACCCACCCCACTCATCAAAATGGCGGACTTTAAATTGGCGGCTTATGGTGTTGTGTGTGTAAAATAAGTTGTGCCGCCATTTTGAACCCACCCCACTCTCTCCCATGTTAATCAGTGCACCGGAGTGAGTGGTGTCCGCCATTTTGAACCCACCCCACTCATCCACCGATTGGTGTTGTGTGTGTCAAATAATTGGCCGCCATTTTGAACCCACCCCACTCACTCCGGTGTCAGTCAGTGCACAAAAAAAAAAAGTTCCGGCAAAAAAAAAAAAAAAAAAAAATGTATTCATGCGCGGTGATGCGGTTTGGCCGTGGTTTTGGCGGTGATTCGGTCTCGGGAAAAAGCTTCCGCGGAGAAAAGTAGTCCCTAGATAAAATGGTCCGATTGGGTCGAGTGAGGTATCAAAGTGAAGCTTATGTGAAGGGGCATCTAATGGGCTGGGTGTGGGGTTGAACTATCGGCCTTCTGCGCATGCGCGGCGGCCGAAGGGTATGAAAATAGCCTTTTTGGAGCTAGGGGATTGACTACTGGTCCAGTGGGGTCGAGTGAGGTATCAATGTGAAGGTTAGGTGAGGGGGCATCTAATGGACTGGGTGTGGGATTGAATTAGGGTGATTCTGCGCATGCGCGGCGGCCGAAGGGTATGAAAATAGCCGTGTTGGAGATAGGAGATTGGCTACTGGTCCAGTGGGGTCGAGTGAGGTATCAAAGTGAAGCCTAGGTGAAGGGGTATTTGATGGCTGGGTGGGTGCATGTAAAATTTTTCCTGAAAAAAAACGGAACTCGGACTTTATCGAAAAATCCGGGAAAATACCTATATGGGGTATGGAGGGTATATAGGTCGCCGGGCTTAACGGGGCTCGCCTATCAATAGAGTTATCTCCCCTAGTTCCAGGGTGGGTGTATGTAAAAATTTTCCTGAAAAAATACGGAATACGGACTTTATCCTAAATTACGGGAAAATGCCTATATGGGGTATGGGAGGTATAGCACCATCCTGGGAAACGTACTTCTATACATTTGCGGTAGGGTTGTGGGGTGTCGTTTTACTCGTCTCGTCATTTAGAACATGATAGGAAGTGTCCCCGTGCGAATCGGTGAAATTTTTGAAAAGTACGATATAGCCTCATATAGTCCCATACTGAGGGTATAGGATCAATGTTTGTCCCCTGGGAAACGTACTTCTATACATTTGCGGTAGGGTTGTGGGGTCTCGTTTTACTCGTCTCGTCATTTAGAACATGATAGGAAGTGTCCCCGTGCGAATCGGTGAAATTTTGAAAAAGTACGATATAGCCTCATATAGTCCCATACTGAGGGTATAGGATCAATGTTTGTCCCCCTGGGAAACGTACTTCTATACATTTGCGGTAGGGTTGTGGGGTCTCGTTTTACTCGTCTCGTCATTTAGAACATGATAGGAAGTGTCCCCGTGCGAATCGGTGAAATTTTTGAAAAAGTACGATATAGCCTCATATAGTCCCATACTGAGGGTGTAGCATCAATGTTTGTCCCCCTGGGAAACGTACTTCTATACATTTGCGGTAGGGTTGTGGGGTCTCGTTTTACTCGTCTCGTCATTTAGAACATGATAGGAAGTGTCCCCGTGCGAATCGGTGAAATTTTTGAAAAAAGTCACCGAACCCCATATAGTCCCATACTGAGGGTATAGGGTCAATGTTTGTCCCCCTGGGAAACGTACTTCTATACATTTGCGGTAGGGTTGTGGGGTCTCGTTTTTACTCGTCTCGTCATTTAGAACATGATAGGAAGTGTCCCCGTGCGAATCGGTGAAATTTTTGAAAAAAGTCACCGAGGCCTGGGTAGGCCCATAGGCCTATACTGCATGGCTATGGGTGTATAGGCCCATACGGGGTGGACATGTTGGAGTGTAGGTGGGCCACTCATGGTCCAATGGGGTCGAGTGAGGTCTTATTTTGAAGCTCTCGTGGAGGAGCACTTGACTACACTAATGGTTCGTCTGTGTTCAATAGTCTGCGCATGCGCAATCTGGCCGTAGTATAGAAAACAGGCATTTTGGGTGCTATGTAGGGGTGTGTTTGGGTTAGAGATGAGCTAATCACGGTTCGAATGGGTCGTGTGAGGTGTCAAAGTGAAGCTTGTGTGGGGTAGAGTCAGAATGGTGTGTTTTTGAATGCATGTCGCGTTAATTTGCGCATGCGCAGTTGGTTGTAGTAAGTAAAGTGGCCATTTTGGGGCAGCGAAGGAAGTTATTTGGGGTCGAGATGGGCTAATCACGGTTCGAATGCGTCCTGAAAGGTGTCATCTTGTAGTTCTCGGGGTGTACATTCCGATTTGAGGGATGTTCGCGTCATCTGTGACGTCATCGGTGACGTCATCGGTACGAATAGTAGCGAAAGTGGACATTTTCGGGCAGTACATGAAGGTATTTGGGGTCGAGATGGGCTATTCACGGTTCGAATGCGTCCTGGAAGGTGTCATCTTGTAGTTCTCGGGGTGTACATTCCGATTTGAGGGATGTCGGGTTGTGACGTCACTTCCGGGTTTTCACTAAACACTACCTCCAAACATAGAAGAGTTCCAATTTTTTCCCTTAGACGTCCGTATGTTCATCCTCCAAACATAGAAGAGTTCCAATGTTCAACCGCCGGGGTGTTTTCCCGCCCCAGCGCCCCGCAGCGCGTGCGCGCGCGCGCGTCATCTCGCGTCATCCCCGGCAGTGCGCGCGCGCGGACGCGGGTCAAAAGGTCAAAGGGTCACCTCCAGGTCAGACGGTCCAATGTCCAATGAGACAATGTTGCGGCATCGCTATAGTGAGAGCTTGAGCACAAAAAAGGGGATTCTAGATCAACCTGGGAAAGATGGGCAGTTCCATTTGGACCAATCAGCGGTCGAGAAAAAGAGCCAATCAGCGGTCGAGAAAAAGAACCAATCAGCGGTCGAACAATCAGCCAATCGAATTGGGGTATTCACGGTGTGCTTTCGCTGACGTCCGCGCCTACATCTGTGTTCTTGTACACCCGGATAATGTTTTTCTGGACATGGATGGGTTACCTTTGGCTCCATTCTAGGCCACTGATGGGCTAATACGGTGTTCAAAGCCACTTTCATGCATTATGCTCATAGAACTTATACAACATAATCTATACGTGTTGGACGAGTCTCTTCACTCACCGTATACACGTACCTCAATGAAATGCCCGCTCCAAACCTAGACCAAAAATACGTACTTGGTCTGTAGGCTGATTTCATTGGCTCTCTATTTTTTACTATAGTGCTCTTGCATTCTAAACTTGATGGGTTACATTTTGGCCCCATCCTACACCACTGATTTCAGTTTGACTGAATCTCCAGATTGGGCATTGATGCATTAGGAATAAAACACACAAGACAGGGTTTTTTGGTGAGGTCTCATTTTTTTTTTTTTTTTTTATTCAGTGAACAACAACAACGTGAGAACAACCACGTGAAAACTGAAGCCCAGAACAAGGGGCTTGTAATTAACTGAAGCCCAGAACAAGGGGCTTGTAATTAACTGAAGCCCAGAACAAGGGGCTTGTACATTGAAGCCCAGAACAAGGGGCTTGTAAACTTAAGCCCAGAACAAGGGGCTTGTCATTAACTTAAGCCCAGAACGGGGCTTGTACATTGAAATGATGGGCGGCCAGTCATAGACGAGTACATCGCGGTCCTCGGCCTGGGGGTACTCGTCAAACATCTGTACGATGGTAGATAAGGGTCTTCCCCGGCATCGATGGTACAGGTAAAACAAGCAATATTGTCCGC
>JAVTVY010035897.1:0-16682 GCA_036873755.1 Hanleya hanleyi
CAGTATTGTAAGAGTTATGTATGTCAGTATGGCAAGAATCAGCGTTATATCTGCCAGTATGGTAAGAGTCAACGTTATATCTGCCAGTTTTGTAAGAATCAACGTTATATCTGTCAGAATGGTAATAATCAACGTTATATCTGCCAGTATGGTAAGAATCAATTCTATATCTGCCAGACTACTGAGACTCAACGTTATATCTGTCAGCATGGTAAGAGTCATATCTCCCAGTATGGGGAGATTCAACGGTGCATTTGCCAGCATAGTAAGGTTGTAATTGTCAGTAGGGTTAGAATGGCACTATGGTAAGAGTTATATCTGCCGTTATGGAAAGAATCAACGTTGTATCTGGCAGTTTGGTGAGATTCAATAATATATCATCATAGTGAGATTATATGTTATGTCAGTAGTGTTAGAATCATTGTTAAACACTGTCTGTATGGTAATCATTATATCTGTCAGCATGGTAACAATCAACGTTGTGTCGGCCAATACGGTAATATCTGCCAGTATGATAAGAATCAACGCTGTATCTATCATTATCGTAAGGATCAACGTTATCTCTCTCAGTATGGTAAGAAACAACGTTAATTATGCCAGTATGGTAGGACGCTACATGTATGTTACATCTATCAGTATATTTAGAGTTATGTCTGTCGATGTAGTAAGAATAAATGTTGTGGTAAGAGTAAACGTTATATATGCCAGTATGGTAAGAAAATGTTAAATCTGTCAGTATGGCACCAGTAAGAGTTATATCTGCCAGTGTGGAAAGAATCAATACTATATCTATCAGTATCGAAATAATCACTGTTACAAATGCCAGTGAGGTTAGACATGTCTGTCAGTATGATAAGAAGCAATGGTTTATCTGTCTGTATGGAAAGAACTAATGTTACATCAGTCGGTATAGTGAGAATCAATCTTAAATCTGTGGGTTAAATTTTAAATCTGTGTGGTTAAGATTTATATCAGCCTGTATGGTAATAATCCACGTTATATCTGCCAGTACAGTACGTAATAATCCACGTTATATCTGTCAGTATGGTAACAACCAACGCTATATCTGTCAGTATGGCAATACTCAACGTTGTATCTGCCAGGATGATACGAGTGATATCTACCAGTATGATAAAAATCAACGCTATTTCTGTCAGTATGGTACGAAGTGACGACCACTATGGAAAGAGTTATATCTGCGTTGTAAGAATCAACGCTATACCTGTCAGTTTGGTAAAGAGGCACCGTTATATCTGTTAGTGTGGCAAGAAGTATATCTGGCAGTATGTTAAGGATCCATTATATCTGCCAACATTGTAAGAGTAATATTTGTCAGTATGGTAAGAATCTATGTTACATATGTCTGTATGTTCAGTGTTATATTTGTCCGTATGGTAAGAATCAACGTTATATGTCAGCATGGTAAGAATTAATGATAAATATATCAGTACGACTAATGTTATATTTGTCCGTGTGGTAAGAATCGACATTATATCTGTCAGAACGGTACGAATCAACGTTATATGTCAGTATGTTTAGAATTAATGTTACATGTGTCAGTATGATTATTGTTATATTTGTCAGTATGGTAAGAATCAACGTTTTATCTGTCACCATGAAAGTAACCAACGTTATATCTGTCAGCATGAACAGAATCAGCCTCACATATGTTCGTGTGGTAAGAAGACACGTTACACATCTATCAGTACGTAACGGTTTTATCTGTCTGTATGGAATGAATCAATGTTACATCTGTCGGTATGGTAAGAATCGATGTTATGTTTGCTAGTATCGAAAGGAGCAATGTTACATCTGTCGGTATGGTAAGAATCGATGTTATGTTTGCTAGTATCGAAAGGAGCAATGTTACGTCTGTCGATACGGTAAGATTCAATGTTATATTTGCTGGTATGGAACGCAGCAATGTTACATCTGTCGGTACGGTAAGAATTAATGTTATATTTGCTAGTATGGAAAGGAGCAATGTTACATCTTTCGGTATAAATAGGGTTATATCTGACAGTGTAATAAGAATAGACACTATGTCTGTCAGTATAATTGCTGCATATGCCCAAATCTTTGCATTCATTTTCGGGGCGAAAGGTCAGAGGGAGAGGTCTCACTCTTTTATATACGTGTGCAGTACAATCCTAACTCGATCATTTGATTTTCATCCAAAAGATGCATTGTGTTCCGAGATAACGACCAATCTTACAGCTGAAGAGGAACTGTATTATCTCCAATGGAATGCTTCCTCGTACAATGATCCCCAGTGCCAGGAATTGACGGTGGAGACAACAGGGTCTCAGTTGGAGACAACACGACTTCCGGTAAAGACAACAATACCTCCGGAGGAACAGTTGCGACGCCCGTCGAAGCCGTCCAGAAAGGCAAGCCGGCGTGGAGCCAACACCAATGATAAAATTAGTGAGTATTATTCTTGCATTCTCAGCACAGAATCGTGTCTTTCTCATTACGAGACATCCTCGAAAAATGGAGACTTGCAGAAATAGAATGTGGGTTTCAGCTAAGGTTTGAGGATACATATATTCCGTGCGTATAAATGATTTTGTTTTGGCTAGAATTAAGGTGTTAGTGAACAGAGCGTTGTTGTTGTTGTTACAGAGTATTTTGGAAATGCCAGCAAGCGTATTCCTGAAGTTGGTGACATTGCATCTGCAGTGCAATTAGTTCCTGGACTTGTGTAAATGCTAAATAATGAACTACAAGCATGGAACCCAACAATAAAGTGGAAATTATAACATTACTTTATGTCGCTTTCGGTCAATCTGAATTATATGCAATATGAAATAAGTTCTTTGAAAATTCAAAGGTTACCACAGAAATATTGGCAAGGGTGGCTCTTGTTTTGTCAAATATTTGACAATGAATTCTAAACAATGTCTTCAATAAATTTGTGTAATTGTTTAAAATTCATTGTTCACTATTCGGCTAAATAAAATCGGCCTTACCAAATGTGTATATGGTAACCTTTCTTTTGGTGCATTCGTATTCCATATTGAGTAAAAATTAGATCGACCAAAAGTGACAGTCTGCTGCAGCTGGTAAGGTTTTTACTTTATCCTTGGGGTTCATGATTGCACTATCGATGCTCAATGTTTACTAAGTCCAGGACCTAATTGCTCTGCTCATGCCATGTCATGTTCTTGGATCATACGCTTTTCAGCAATTTCCAAAATACTCGCCTTAGTAACACCTTATCATAAGTTGAACTACATAGCTTATACTCATTGCGCTGTCACCCTTCCCCAAAACCATTGAAATTACTTTCTTGTAAAAATCTTATCCAAGCGACAGTCGTGGATTTTTGAAAAAATATGTTACAAATTGTAAAGATTGTAGAGAAGACGAAATCAAAAGTACAGCTATTTGTTACAAGAGAAGGTTCAGCTTCCCCGAGACAAATAGACTTGGCGTTGTGTTTGGGGAGTAGAAAATTGACCTAATTTATATTCACCTAATAGTAAGCTTGATGTCGTAGCTTCCGGACATTAAATGAAATATATTTGCATGTTGTTTATGTTCGTCAAACTGGATCACGAACTAGTAGTATTTTATCCAAATAATTTGTCAAGTAGTTCCCACAGGTCATATATATTGTATGTCACTCAACTGATTTTACGACGTTGATTAACATCGTCACATATTTACGTGATCGAACAAAGGCTTCTCGGTGAGATATGCATAAGCCATGTGAAGCCCTTCCGAAATGTTACTGTCTACTGTGGTAGGTGACAATAACGGAGTTGTTGAAGTGACGCCTTTGTGGATGCTCAAAGTTGTCTTACGACGTTACTTTACGTTACTGAAATTATAGTCTGAACTAATGTTGTACTGAATGAAACAAGGTTTGCTTTACACACAGGACTGTAATTTGTCTCCTGGTAAACACCAACCCTTCTTTGATTGGGTTTTTTTGCATTTTCCTCTTCAGCTTGCCGGAAACTTCCTGGGATGATGTCTGCCACCCTCGTTGCTGTTCCCGATTGGTCAGTAAGAACGGGTTCAGCCCCTTCGTGCGCTCGACTCTGCTTAACCAAGGACATGTTCTGTGTCTATTTTAGTTATCACGTTGTCGATAGATTATGCCATGGCTACGCATCATTTAATGCTGTCAATTCCGGTTTCTTGGAAATAGATGGCTGGGATGTATGGCAGATTATGCGAGAAAATTAACGAATGGCGGTGGACTCGAGATAGTCACAAAATTCTCTTCGACTGATCGGTGTTATAGGCGGAAGTGTTCCATAGTAATTTTACCCGGGAACCTGTTTTCGTAGAATTAGCTTACCTTAGCATAAATTAATAATCTGTACATAGATAAATTATCGTGATAATGTCGTACTTAATGTCTATGAAACCAGTCGTGATTTTTGGAGTGACCCCTATGTTCTCAGAATACAATCGTTCACGGCAGGGAAAGGGAATTCATGTGATTCAAGATGTTCACATGAACAGCTTCACTAAAAGCGTAGCTGGGATGCAAATCATCACAGGAATGAGTTTTGGTTCCTGTGATGTTTTTGGAAATATGCTGTCGGTATATTTACCTGTGGGACCAAGTGACTTATTGAATATTTAACAGTGTTTTTTCCATCACACTTGTTGAGTTCAATTGCTCGAGGTACCAAGATATTCTTGCCTTGTCATGCACCATTCTTTCAGTCGCACTCTTGCTCGCCACTAACGTACAGCAAACAACGCGTAATCCTTGCATACAATCCTATACATTTTTATTATACCATAATACAATAATTCGATACCAGTAATCCATTAAGTGTTTATATAGGCTTTGCCTGTTCCCCAATCCCCAGTTTCATCATGCTCATTATGGAAATAAAATAATACCATACTATACTAATACATTTCTGAATTTGCGTAATTAGACCTCCCGTTACGGGCAACTTCAGCACACTACGAGCGTTTGTGTCTCCTGTAGTTAAGCTGTAATCTAGCAGGGCTTGAAATATGAGCTCTCGATATTCCATCTATGTCTGGTTCCTGATTATAATAGGGCATATTGAAATTTAAAATGGAGCGGTTCGATTCTCCCACTTAAGTTACTGGTCATCCAGGTTCATGTAGCTGTAAATGGAGGATGCCCAGCCAGTGAATGTTAGTGGACAAGCTGAAATAGCGCCATGCCTGTTCTATTCAAATCGAGACAATGACTTGGGTATCTGCTTTTACCTGGCATAGCATGTACATGAAAAATCTGGAGTAGGCTGGATGTGGATAAATGTTTGAATCTAAGGCCCTTGCGGAATCATTAGGAAGAATATGTAATTCACACATTAAAAAATAAAACATATCTTGGCTAACTTCTATTATACATTATATACGTATGATAATAAATGTATATCCGATTAATTACAAATTGTTCATTTCTATTTAATTGATGTGAGTAATCACAGGTAATTCCTATTTACTCTGCGATGGCCTTAAGTTTACCTGTACGACTAGCATGCCGCCTTTCACTGAGAGAACATATAAGAATTTCTAGAGAGTTACAAGGCACATTTCAAGGTTTTCAATCACCGTTCGAATGCAGGACAAGATGTTACATTTTTATCTTCAGAATTTGTTCACGCTTTGGTAACTTTTCGACATGGACATGAACAATGAATAGGATATGCTCCAGTATTTGCTACTTACATCGGGGAACCTACCTGGAATTTGCCTTTTCTAAATTGCCAAACCTGACATTGTATGGCCGACTAAACTATAGCCTTAAGCCGGTGTCTCATTTAATTCCATTTAAGCCGGTGCTAGCAGTCGTGTGGTTACTTAATAATTTTTACTTGAACATAAAAATAAAAGCGCGACTGAGATACCAAGGCTACATCTTAGAATCCTCCGTACTTTTGTCTGAAATTGAGGTCCAACGGGAGGCCTTCCTATGGAGTCATATGGTTACTTTACAGTCGCTGTCTTCATAAACAATGGTTACTCACAAACACTGATTCATTGGAGGTTTCGGTGCTTTTAGTAATTTGAAGAATCGGAGAAATCTAAGCATTCTGATCGTTATTGTGTCCCGATTGCTAGTTTTCTATTTGTTTTTAATTAGACAATCCAGACTTCGTTTTACAATCTATGTCTTTAATTCCAACATTCTGTAATTTCACATAGATGTTAGTTGTTGTTATTCAAACGTTGTCGTATTCGAGTTGAAGTTTGAATCGCAGTGGTTAGCGATTTAGTTTAAGGCTGATCGGATACGGGAATAATCCAGTATCTCAGATATAAACGTCAGTTCGCATATAAAGGACGACTGACCAATTGCCGATAGGCCAATTAGCGTATGGAATTTGGACTTGAACATAGTTCTGTTCTTACTTCGCCATGCTTTCCAGTTCCAGGTGCGCAATGAAAAGTATGCAAGAGACCATTGGACTCTTACTAATCTTCTCAGTGGCTTCGGATATTTTTTTGGCGTGTCTCAGAGAGAAACCGTCGAAAATGGATAGCCTACGTGCCAGTTGTCTCAACCCCATATTTCATCCGTTTTCAATGGAGCACTGGTAAAGTCGTCTTCATTCATGGCCGCAACCATTTGGCAAAGAAAGGATCACTTCGTTAGCATGTACCTGGAGTCTTTTATGGAGTCGGTAATGCTATAAAATGCCCGCTGACAATCTTATAAAGTAAACAAAACACTCAGATAAATTTAAGAACACATTTCAGTTAACCCTATCTGGCCTGGGCTTTTAGGGACCTGTCCAAACCTGGGGGGGGGAGAGGAGGCCCGATTTGTTTTTTTTACCCCTTGAGCTAGGGGGTGAAAACTTACCACACTATACCCTTGAATCAAGCTCTACCAGAAATTGTAAAAAATCCAATATGGCCGCTTTGATGATGTCACAGTGACGTCATCTTCAAAAACGACATTTTTCGGTCAGATTTTTCGAATTTTTTATTTATGCAATGTCTCCGCAAAAAGTACATGATAAATTAGTAAATATTAATGTGATGTGAAATGAAATAGTTATTGCGCATTTTTCATCGCGGAAAAGCAGAAATTTTGAATAAAAATGACGAAAATATCATTTTTCTGGTACCCCATGTGGCCGCCATCTTGAATTTACTCATGGTCCTCTCCTCTGGGGGTTATGCAAATAGGCTAAAAATGAGCCCAATATGATAAACTATAACGTCACGGAGTGTCAGCTCTCAATGATTTGTCGTTACGGATATAGGGCAGAAAGTTTGGTATGGGGGGGGGGGGGGCATTTTGCCCTCCCCCCAGGCCTGGTAGGGTTAAATATATAATGGGGAAAATCCCCAGGAGATATGATAACGTACTTTATTACAGATTGATCAATTCATTTGCTTTTTACCGTAAAACTACCTTAAGCGTTTCCAGCGAGGGAGAAGGTAAAATATGGCGAACGCAATGAGTGCGGTTGACGGACTTCGTAAGACTATGACTGCAGCAAATTTCTGCACGCTTTTCTCGATTAACACGTGATCCGTTCTTTGTAAAATGTTTGCGCCCAAGAATCAAGATGATATTACCAGTGCTCCACTGATTTTCATGAAAACTAATGAAATTAGGCGAATGTGAGTATAGGGTTGGGAGAATTGGTACGTAGCCTATAGGCTGTCCATTGGTAGACCCAGATGCCTGCGCGCCTGATGAGTGCATCCATCAGGCGTGCAGGCATCTGGGCCTATCCATTAGCATGATTAGTAACACGTATAGTCTCATCGACATATTCGCCGTATAGCTGAATATTGCTGAACGAGACGTTGAACTGTAGTGTAAATGATATAACTGTGATATGCACATTTATATTGTGTGATTGTTTTTTTCATGTATATATTTTTTGTTTGCTATATTTTTAATGTTATTGGCTCCATTGTAAAACAGTTGATATAACTGACACGGATACCTAATAAAACTGAAACTGAACTGAAATCTAATTCTCGCCTCTCATCGAGATACATTGTATGTATATTGTCACTGCATGTGCAGTGGTGTAAGTATAAGCCTGAGCACAAAGTGGACTGTAGATCGTCTACGGGCACAACTCTCGTGACATCTTAATTGAAAGAATGAAATTCATATGTAGTGACAAGGTCATACTGTCAGCCATGCAGTCATGTTTTAGTCCATTGCACAGGTTTGGCAAATGACTTCTCATTGAATACTAAATCGATGAATCTGAAAGCTCAAGTTCTCAGGGCACTATATAAGTCCTATGTATGTTGTCTGACTCATTACCATTGTTAACCCGATTACTTCTTTTCACAAAATCACCAGAACAATGGTAGATTGATATATAACTTAGACACCTTTGACGTTTACATTATCAGGGCTAAATATTATTATAAGAGCTGGGTAATTATCAAAAAAGACTTCGCCGAGCAAGCGGATAAATTAATGAGATACGAGAATGGAAACTGCTTCACAAAAGTCCAAGGTTAGGATATAATCAGCGTAGAAGTAGCCGAGCGGCCTAGGGCGATGGGACAAACTGTTAGTGATCTGGTGATGCAGAGGCTTGTGGAACACATACATCATTACAGTTTTGCACTCTCAAACTCTATTGATATTTTGCCATTGATAACTTTGGTAGTAATACTCATTTGTACTCGCGTTGAATTGGCGGATTCATCATCCTTATTCCATATACCTTCGTCAAATAAAGTGATGGGGAAATATCCGCCTGTCACAATAACATTTAACCTGTGTCGCATGCACAATAAAGGGGATGTGATACCATGGAATACCGATAACAAAAGACTTAAAAACTTAAATACTCTAATTATGCCGGTTCGCTTTTTGACCTAGTGAATTAATTTCATTGCAATGTAATACTGAGAGAAATAAGGTGGTCAAAAAGACCACTTTTATGTGTTCCAGCAATGGCACCTGATGTTTTACCCTTAGGTGTTCCAGCGCCAGGACCGAAATGGGTCCCCCTGACCCCCATTGCGTTCAGAATGTACTGCCTCGGTTGTAAATATGACCCCATAGGGTGGTAACTCAGATTGACTACACACTCGTAGTCAGTGTAATCACCCTGGATTATCATCCTGACCATCCTGTGAGTACAACTGACATGAAAACGTGAGCGATGACGTATGTCAGCTGATATGCGCATGCCCTTGCGCGCCTTTGGATCGGCTGATGCGTCGCCATACTGCATTTGCAGAAAGCGGAGTTTGCAAATATTACATGGAACAAGGGAATCCGACGTTAGTTTAGTTTTGATCATAGAAGTTCTTACTTGGGCCATCAAAGTGGTGCATTCCTTGACCATCTTAAGGTGGTCAACTGTACCACTAAGACTAATGTCATTTTGACCACTTTATTTCTCTCAGTGAATGCTTCCTTTTCTTATGTCCAGAAAAATGTGGATCAGATAAGTAAATATTGAGTTGCTTCTAATAGTGCTGGTGGCCTAGATATCAAGGTATAGATGGTTAATAACGGGGATCGGTTGGTCAAGGTGAAAAAACAAACTCACATACCGTATTCACTTACGGTTATATCAACAAATGCGGATCTCTTGTAAATACACTCCAGTACCAGTAAACTTCGATGATATGGTGTAACGGTTTGATCCTCCGCGGAGTGATCGGAGATTATACAGATATACTTCCCATATAGCGCGTATGTAGGATCGAATGTAAATATGTGTACCCTATACTATATCAACTTTCGAGACGCGTTCTATTGAATGGATGGCACCAGTTTTCAGTTTGTTTGTATATATTCGACATAAAACCTCATAGAAGTAGGAAAGTCACGATCTCTCTGGCGACCTTGGGGAAGGCTGAGGGCTATATGTACAGTTAGTGGATCATCGACAACAGCGAATTACTAGATTATGTTGCAGGGATAGCTTTACGATCCAAACTGCTAGCCCTGTTGCCTCGAAATAAATCGTACATGCCGGGTTGGTTCCGAAAATAACTACTCCAAACCGGTTTAGGCCCGAAGCTAGAACTTCGGGAATCTTCGTGCATGCTCTGAGATCGTCAGATAGGGATTGAGACTGAGAGAGATAGGACGTGATTTCGGGTGGTCGGATGGGAGGATTTTAATGGGGGATATTTTAGCTATCTATCGCAGTAGGTGTTGCTAGCCGAGGCACACATCTCTATGACAACTGGCGTCAAAGTGAAAGAATATTTTATTTTCACGGTTGAAATCCCATTTATGCCTGGAACATTGATAAAATTTCCCGGTAAACAAACGCGATACGGTATGGAAGCCGGCCATTTTCCTTTTGTTCGCGAACCCCCAACCCCTGTTGTATTGGCCGACTATCCACGGGTAGATTGTAGGTCGAATTGTTATGCCGGGACAAGGCCATCCTGACATATTTGGGCTATTTTAGTAGACGATTCGGTATGAATTCTTTCATGGCTTGTGGGCTGTTGATTGCGGAATAGTTCAGAACAGGTTTTTCTTTGTCTGGCTGGTTGGCTCAGGCAATAGTAATTTGCACACAGGCATGTGTGGCGTTACGGTTATTCGTTTCGCCTTTCTTGGGAGATTCTGTTCATTTCAGTCCGGGCTATCAAATATTTTTCCTGGTGTTTGGCCGGCTGGCATTTCTAGGAGATAGTGTGTCGGTCGGAGTCATTTAATAAACTTGGTGTCGCTGTATATACAGTATTGTTGCCCTATGATGGACGCGCTATGCTATAAGTAAGGCCTACGCGAGGATAAATTCGGCACCATCCACAACACATAAGTTCGTGTGATTATAGCAATTGATCGTTTCGCCGCTCTTTGTTGGGAAATGAGTTCTGTCCAATTCGGTCTGGGCTATTAAATATGTTCCATTCGGTCTGTGCCACTAAATATATTTCTGGTATAAAGCCAGCTGAGCTTGTCAACATTTCTTGGAAATAGTGTATCACATTGACTCATTAAATTTGGTGTCGCCGTATATACAGTAGTTTTGCCCCGTGATAGACGCGCTGTGCTGTAAATAAGGCCTACGCGGTATAATTTGGCACTGTCGACAACATACATGTATATAGGTCTGTGTAATGTCAAGGGCGTAGACAAGTTGTGAAGTTTGGGGGGCTTAGGGGGAGAGTCTGAGAGGGGGTATCCCCCCGCGCAGCGTAGATTTTTTTTTGAAAATTGATGGTAAATTGGCGCTCACTGGGAGCATTTGAGCGGTAAAAGTTGAACTTTTTTTTTTGCGAAAATCTCTATAACAGTGGCGATCACTACACTGATATACAAGGTGAAATGATCATTCAATCCGGGGTTTGCACTATATTAATTCAAGTGATTTCTTAGATAATACTATTTTGCCTAGATAGCAGGGGCGGTGTTTTGACCGCATGAGTTCCAGTGGTCGTGCTGAAGTTGCCAAACTTATCAAAAGTGTAAACTTAGGGGTCCTTTCTCGGAATAGTAGCGAAAAGTATCCATATTCATCATATTTACACCAGTTAAATAGTGACTTTGTGTCTGGGTTTTTACCTATATTTCTAGGGTTTCTCTGTAAAAATTATTCGAGAGTTCGTATCTCTCGTTTGTGAATAATTAAATACGGAACAAATGACTGGGATCTCAATTAAAAAAAGTTTATGGTGAAAAAATCTTTTCAGCCAACGTGTTGACCTTTTTCGTCCAAATGGGCGATATTTGATTGAATTGGAGCACATTATTCGTTTCTCGGAGAAAATCACACGGGATCTTTAAGTCCGATATCGCCAAACTTTTGCGTTGCTCTCTGACCGATTGCAATTATTCTAGTCCTTCTGGTAAGCATTGTTGATTTTGCTTCCCCTGTAATATGCAACAATTGATAAAGATATGTGACAAGTTAAACATTTACTTCTCTGCTATGTTTCCTTTTTGTTTCTTTCTTGCTTTCTTTCCTTTTTGCTCCCTTTTTGTTTTGTTTTTTCTTTTCTTTTTGTTATTTTTTTTTACGGACGTCAATATTTGGGGGGCTGAAGCCCCCCAAGCCCCCCCCTTGTTTACGCCCTTGAATGTGGCAGTTAATCGTTTCGCCTCTTTGAGAGACTTGATGTGTTCATTTCGGTCCGCTATTAAATATATTTCTGGTAAATAGCCAGCTGAATTGGCCAACATTTCTTGAAAATAGTGTATTATTCTAAGTTGGCGTCGCCGTACTTACAGTTTTATTGTCCTGTGATAGACGCGGTATGTTATTAGTAGTGGCAATTTGACCGTTCGTGACCAATAGATTTGTAAAAACCGGATAAATTGACTTAGTTGTATTGAATGCGATTTGAGCCCGGGAGGGCTATACAATGTTCAAATATTTTTTCTCCATTGTCGCTCCAGGTGTTACTTTTGTGTGATAGATTTCCGCTGTGTGGATTGACTTCTGTGCGAGATATTTCTGCTATGTGATAGTGTTAATGTATGATAGAACATTTTGAAGTAAAGTTGATATTGGCGTTTGAGAGGGGTTTGTGTGGGCAATACAATTGTGGGTTAATAGAAAATGTTCAGATTATTCACGGCTCAATTTAATTTGAGAACGGTTGATTTTTTTTCTGCTAACGTTTTCCCCATCCCGATAAAAGGGAAATACGTTTTTTCTTTGTGTTTCAAGATATTTTTTGAACAGTTGGTCCCTAATTTGTATAGTTCTATTTGTGTCGTGGTGTTCGTGATAGTCGAATTTGTCGGCTGTCAACTGGTTGGCTAAAAATATCGCTCATCGGGTCAATTTCTGTATTAATCCAGATGTATATTGCCTACATTTTGGTTGTCCGATATGTGATTTGTATTGCTCAGTTTATAGTTTGGGGCATTGCCAGTCATGCGGCTCACATTCATGGCGACACCATGGTGTTGTCAGTGTGATAATAGTAATCAGACTTCCCTCAATTCTTCTGAATTGAGTTAATGACATGTATTTCCAGTTTTTGTTTTCTCCTTTCTTCTGGATCAGTTCAGGAAATTATGTTTTGTTTGAAATTTAATTGAATGAGAACATGCCTATGAGGGGTCTGAATGATAGACTGAAGGTTGTTCATGATGTTGGACACTATGGGGGTGATGAAGGTTTTAGGGAAGCATGTCAACAAATGTTGGTTGTTGGCTTTGGTTACACATTTGGAATTATTTTGGAAATAAACGAGAGAGTACTGGTTCCTTGATCGAAAGACCTTCCTGTGCTGAGTGGTGCTTAGTTGGTTCGTCGTGATATAGCTCAAATATTGTTGAAAGCGACGTTAAATTCTATTCACTCGCTCACTCAAAAGACATTCAGGTTGTAGATTTTCTCAGATGTGAAAATTGGCTTTATAGACTGGATTGGTTATATGTCAGTTTCCGATATAGGACCCCATCGGTTTCCGACTTTGCCTAATCTAAATTTAAAGCTGTCTTAAATTATTTGAGCTCAATCAGAATCTTCCAACATAGAGTACTATTTCCCAAGATCAGAATAAACATACAG
Organism: Hanleya hanleyi; assembly: GCA_036873755.1. NCBI lineage: Eukaryota > Metazoa > Mollusca > Polyplacophora > Lepidopleurida > Hanleyidae > Hanleya > Hanleya hanleyi. Next base: position 13,440 of record JAVTVY010035897.1, read on the forward strand.
GGTTTAGAAATCTTGGGGATGGAAATTAGTTTTATAGTGTTTTGGTTACAATTCAGTTTCCGTTGTGCGCAAAGCACTTCCTCGTGGCGCACAAACGGTTTCTGACTTCCGCTGAACCAGATTTGAGCTCAATCAGAGCCTTCCAATAGTTTACATATATTTTTGTGTTGTGAATGAGTGAGTTTAAATTTTGATACAGTTTATCATCTTGAGAAGACAGACTATTTCCTGGTTGTATTTGAACTCGGGAGTTATAACTCCTCGATGTTATCCAATCTAAAACCCAGTTTGTATTATGTGTTGCATTCCTCCAGGCGCGGGGGACCGTGTTGACTGAAGGTTTATTTATTTTGAACACCGGGGGCCTGCTTTGGTTTTCGGGCACAATTGATAATTGATTCCCCCCCCCCCCCAAGTTCCACCTTGGGTTTCTTTAGTGCTCTATACATAATTAGTTGTAAATTGAAATAGTGCAAGATTAACAGAGAAGTTGCAACGCGTTGACTGTGTGGTAGCACGTGTTGCACTTGTTCTGGAGATGGGTATTGTTCTTTTTCTTTTTCGCTAATGTATGTAGCTGAATAGGCACACTAGAACGTGTTGACTGCGGTAACACGTGTGCATTTGTTCATGAATGTGTTTCATTATTTTGAACTCGTGAGCAAGGAACATGTTTAAATATTTTCATTTTCTGGGTCCGAGAGATTGACACTACGGGTTATTTTTGGTGTCAAATTTGAACATCCTGTTGTGAACTGTTTTATTTTTTTTTCAGTGATTTTCTGGAGTGGAGGATCACTGAGCGTGAGGAGGGGACAAAATATGTGGATTGTTTTTCGTTTTTTTCAGTGAGTTTCTGAAATGAGAAATCCCTGAGAGTTTTTGAATTTATTTGATTAGATTGTGATTGGTGTTCTTTAATTCTTTTGAATTGTTTGCAGCAACTGTATGTCATTCCACTTTGGACTGACTTTCATTTGTTTCAGTGAGTTTCTGAATTGGAAAATTACTGAGTTTTAGAATTTATTAGATTGTGATTGAGTATTTTTTTTTTTAATTGTTTACATCAACCGTATGTTATTCCACTTTGGGTTGACTTTCGTTTATTTCAGTGACTTTCTGAAATGGAAAATCATTGAGAGTTTTTGAACGTATTTGAATGGATTGTGATTGAGTATTCCTTATTTCTTTTTGATTTGTCTGCATATACTATATATATATATCATTCCACGTTGGTTGACATGGCAGATTTGGGGCCGTTGATGTGTTGATGATCATAGAGGAAGCACTGCAAAAAATTGAAGGGGGTGAGAAGTGGTCGAAGTGCATGTCGAGTAGAAGTAATCTTTGGACTTAGAGAAAGAGGTGGGCCAAGTGCATGAGAAGGTTAGGGCATATGGGTTTCGGTTAGGTCGAGTAGACGCTCGACTGATTGAGGAGGGTGGCCCTTATAATTCAAACTAGTGAATTACCACCGGTAGGTCGAGTTGGACCGCCGGTGTCGGGATGTCCTTTAGAAAGTCTGCCGGACACTGGCACTCCATGTATGTTCCTTGACCTCATGGTCCAAACCCACCTCCCCGGGACCGCAGCAGTTGCCGAGGCCTGTCTTTTGTTCCCTGGTCCACAGGACGGCTGGCCTGGTGGGGGTGGAGTCTGTGTGTGGTGTTGAGGCTGGGGTTGCCTGTTGGCTACGAGTGTCCGTCTCCTGTCTTTTAACTGAGGTAGGACATTTTTGTAATTGGTAGGTGTCCGCCCTTGGTTAAATGATAACAGATATGACAACGAACGCTGGTCCCCGGGATACTCTTAGTCATCAGACCAGTTGATGGCTCCCCGGGAGCGCGAGGTTATCTAACACATACTGCATTTCCACTCCAGTCCGTGATTGATGAACCGTTACGACATCGTCCCCAATGTGGTGTTGCATAGATTGTCATTGGTGATGTCCTAGTTTGTGGTGTTGTATAGATTGTCATTTGTGAAGTCTTGTCTTGGGTCCAAGTTGTCTGGTTTTTACTGTCAAGGTTGGATGTTTTTGTGTTTCATTTTTGTGTGATTATGTTTGAATTGATGTTGTTGTTTTTAGTAAGATGGTGTTGGATGTTCTTGTTTTCCTTGATTCTCAGAAGAGAAAAAAAACGATTAAAATATTTTGGGAAACTTACAGTATTCAGTAAGGAAAATAGGGATGGATTGGGAGGGGATGAAATGGTGGAAGAATCTAATGGGGGCGGTGTTCGCGTGACGGTGCAAGTCCACCAATCTCGGAAGCCTCGACTTATGTGAGATCATCACGATATGATCTGAGCGAGTTGGATTTTGAGACAGTCACATGTACGGTGGTTAATGTTGATTCAGTGGGGGATAAATAGGAGGTTCCCTCGCCTTTGGCTATCACGGCCCTTCCGATCACCGAAACTGTGTTACTCGTTCCCTAAACCCGGCCACTTGAGCCATTTTTAGGAGTCTCCAGGGCTTGACTTTGCCAATTCGGGGAATGAACAGTATGGGAATGCTGGTTAGGCAGGTACCATCTGGGGAATGAACAGTATGGGAATGCTGGTTAGGCAGGTACCATTTTGGGGAATGAACAGTATGGGAATGCTGGTTAGGCAGGTACCACTGTTTGTGTTAGATTTTCGCTGTACTGGAGATGTGGTGTTGGCGCCCTTGGTTGACGGCCTATGGTTGGGTTTTGAGTTTCTCTTGGCCTATGGGTGTGTAGTGGATTTTGTAGATGGGGTATTGGTTGTTTGAGAGAGGAAGGTTTTTTGCAGTTTGAGTTTTTATGGAGTGGTGATTTGTTTAATGAGAGCTCTATTTTGTTCTGCCAGTGACAGCTTTGTGGGGATATGTTCATGTGTGCCATCACGTGTATGCAGTGGAGGATAAATTGTATTTGGTTTTGTTGTACAGGATGTTAATTTGAAGCATTATGGAATTGATCTTTTGAATTTCTGTTTTGTTGTACAGGATGTTTATTTGAAGCATTGTGGAATTGAGCTTTTGAATTTCTGTTTTGTTGTACAGCATGTTTATTTGGAGCACTGTGAAATTGAGTTCTAGACCCAAATTGCTGCTAATGTGCTGTGTAATGTAATGTGTATTCGGAAATATTGTTCTGGAGTTATCGTGTGTGTTGGAGAACTCCGGTGTGTGTTGAACACTGTGATTTACGCCGCGGCGTTGTATGTGTCATGTGTGAAGAACTCTGGTGTGTGTTGAGCACTGTGGTTTACG
>JAVTVY010035898.1:0-15641 GCA_036873755.1 Hanleya hanleyi
AGACAGTAGAAGTTAATGGAGTGTTTGGTTTCTTTGGCTCTGTAAGACATGTCCGAAACGTGGCATCGATGAATTTTCATCATTGCAACGTCCGACTGTGCAGCAGGTCGTGGTTTCGAAGAGAACATTAGGCATGGTTTTGGCTCCACATTTATTGCCTGAAAAATATATGCTATTTCTTCAAAGGATAATATGTCCAGTTTCATGACATAGCCAGCAAGGAATGTATTGCCCAGTAAAGGGAATCTGATCATATAAAGGGCTTCTCCGAGGACTTCGCGTCGACCTTTACCATCGAGGGAAACACCACGCCTTTTGCTCTCGGCAACGGACCATTCCATGGCGGATTTAAAAATCATTTTCTCATCTGCTCCTAGCGAATCTCGGCCGATAATCTTCAACAAACTGGTTTTATGTATATCTTTAAATTTGCTGGAAGAAAGGATAGCAGATGCATGGGAGTCGATGAACTGTAGACATTTCTTTTCAAGTGCCTCCTCGTTGTGGATAACGATGTGATCCAGAATGGTAAAAGCATTTTCTGCTGTGAGGTTGTTTCCCAACCAAGAAATGATGCCGTCATCTAGGCCACCAATGGAGTATTTCCTTGCAGCATAAAGCAAACTAAAGGCAGCATCTGGTGTCACATCGGCTGTTCCACAGCAGATGTACCTGAAAATAGTCAATAACCTGAATTGGACATTCGCATTCTTCCTATCTCAACATCTGTCGATGTCCTAATTAGACATTATCTCATATGTCCCCTACATGTCCACAGTCCCCCCAGGCTGCGTTACACCCCAATCTCCCAAGCCGGATATGAGTAAAACTGTTGTCACTGGAAGAATTTTAGGACTCCGGTATAGCTCAGTTAAACTTGAAAATTCGGCATCTTAGATCGTACTCGAAACCTTCGAGTGTGTTGGAATTGAGGCATGGTAAAATATTGGCACCAATATTGAACTGTTTTCAACTCAATTACAGGCGATTGTTTTTCTAGTTATGTCACGAGTTTAAAACCAGATGGAAAGTGAATGGCGATTTTGGACCCTATAGGTACACAGACTACATACAATAGTTATTAGGTTATGATAGATGAGTATTTTATGTCATGGCCATAGAAAAAACCCCGATGTTATGAATGGAGCGAGTTTTAGTACAAGAGAGGGTGGGGATCAATACCTACAGGGCCAGCACAACCTCCCAAAGATAATGAATGCAACAAGCGGTAGATCCGACATGCAATACTTCAGTTTAGTATTACCATATTTGGAAGTGGGATGTAAACAAATACACAGTTATCCCCCCCCCCCCTCCCCTGCTAAGAGGGATTTGAAGCCGTCAAGATGCTGGCTGGCGGTGTGTAAACGGGGTTAACTGACAAAGCTATCATCTTGTCATTACCTACCACATTTCCAATAGAACACACATTATACTTCCTTTATTAACTATAGTTCAAGAAACATAACATTACTGCCGAATTCCCGTGTCTCTGGTCGCTTGTCAACCCCCAGACAACTTTTACAAAGTATCCCTGTACGTGGGTATATTGACCCTATCTGGCTTGGGCTTTTTAGGACCTATCCAGGCCTGGGCGGGGACATTTCACCACCTCTCCCTAATCATGTTTCTTACTCTTTGAGCTAGGGTGCTGAAACTTACCACACTATACCCCTTGGCCATGCTCTAGCGGAAAATTTAAAAAATTGACATGGAACATTGATGACGTCACCGTGACGTCATTTCCAAGAACGACATTTTAAATTTTTCTGTCAGATTTTTTTCAAATTTTAATTTATGCAATTTCTCCGTCAAAACTGCGTGATAAATTAGTAAATAGTATTCTGATGTGAAATAAAATAGTTTTTGCCCGCTTTTCATCGCGGAAAAGCAAAAATTTTGAAGAAAAATGAAGACGCCATCTTGAATGTACTCCTGATCCTCTTCTCGAGAGGTTATGCAAATATGCTCAAAAAGACTATATGATACACTATAAAGTCACGGAGTGTCAGCTCTCATTTTTTTGTCATTCCGGAGTTAGGCAGAAAGTTTGGGAGGGGGGATTTTGGTCCTCCCAGGCTTGGTATATTTTAGCTGTCGTCAAAAAACAATTCCGTGTCAATAATTGAAACATCTATTTGAATGGTGTATCTCGCAAAATGATGCGAGCTTTCGCAATATATATATAAGGCTATGCGGAGGAGATGACGGACATTTAAGTGATGGATGGTTGGGCTCATTGCCTTAGAAGTTGGGCATAATTTAATCACCAGAGCCCTTTAATAACAAGCGTTCTGAGAACCCCAACATCTCGCCTTGCGGGGTCATCCGCCAAAGGTGCAGCAGTATTGAAAGCATACATGTAGAGCAAACAATAAGGTCTGGAATAGGTGATGTGGTACAGACAATAATGTCTGGAATAGATTATCTGGTACAGACAATAACATCAGTCCCATGAAGGATTACTGGCAAAAGTGAATCCCATGTAGGATGGATAGGTCAGTGCTGTCGGATTACTGGTACATAGTTCAGTCCCATGTGAAATTACTGCTGGATAGGCCAGTCCTGTGTAGGATTACCACTGGGTGGACCAGTCCCATGTTATTACTGATGGATAGTCACCTGTGGGATTACTGCTGGATAGTCCAGTCCAAGTGGGATTACTGCTGGATAGTCCAGTCCCAAGTGGGATTACTGCTGGATAGGCCAGTCCTGTCTGGGATTACTGCTGGATAGATGAGTCTCGTATGGGATTAATGCTGGATAGGACAGTCCCGTGTGGGATTACTGCTGCATAGGCAGTCCCGTGTGGGATTACTGCTGCATACGGCAATCCTGTGTGGGATTATGGCTGAGGAGGCCAGTCCCGTGTGGGATTACTGCTGGATAGGCTAAACCTGTGTGGGATTACTGCTGCAAATTGCAATCCAGTGTCATATTACATCTGGATAGGTCAGTCCCATGAGAGATTACTGCTGCATAAGCCAGTCCTGTGTGGAATTACTGCTGGATAGGCCAGTCCCATGTTGGATTACTTCAGGATAGGCCAGTCCAGTCTGGGATTACTGCTGAATATGTCAGTCCCGTGTGGCATTACTGCTGGATAGGCCAGTGCCATTGGGATTACTGCTGGATAGGTCAGTCCTGTGTGAGATTACTGCTGAATAGGCCAGTCCCAAATTGGATTATTGCTGGATAGACCAGTTCGGTCTGGGATTACTGTTGGATAGTTGATTTCCGTTTGGGATTACAGCTGGATAGGTCAGTCCCGTATGGCAATACTGCTGGATAGGCTAATGCTATTTGGGATTACTGCTGGATAGGTCAGTCCCGTGTGGGATTACTGCGGGAGAGCTGTGACCTAGGAAAACATGAAACATGTCCACCAAGTTTTATAATCATCCCACGAAAGGTTCAACAAACTTTCCATGTATAGATCTACCTGTAAATTTTTGCCCAACAAAAACCTTATCAATGGAAAGATACAAAGTCTAAACTACAATTATTAGGAAAATTTTTCATATTTAATGTCATATTTCTTAAATAGCACATGCACATCTTTGAATCACATTGAACTTGGGTAGCAAGTGTCAAACTCATCCAATGAAAGCGGACAGCTTCAGAAAACTTTCCGTGTACATGTATATACATGTGCATTATTATTGGCAGATTAAGACAAAACCCTCAAAATTTGAACAAAAATTAATATTTCACCTCCTAAATATCACAGGTACATCTTTTAATCATAAGAAACATGTGTACCAAGTTTCATAATCATTCAATGACAGCTGACAACTGCAGCAAACTGTGGTGTACAGATGTACATGTGCACTTCAGCTAAACGCAAAACTCAATCAGTTGCCATAATTTGGAGAAAAATTAATATTTCATCTCAAAAATAGCACAAGTAAATCCTCCAATCATAAGAAACATTTGTACCAAGTTTCGTAATCGTCCAATGAGAGCTGACAACTGCAGCAAACTTATCATGTACATGTATATGTATACATGTAGAGGCCTACATGTACAATTTACCTAAACAGAAAACTTTTCATTTGCCATAATTATGAGAAAAATTAATATTTCTTCTCAAAAATAGCACAGGTACATCCTCTTATCATAAGAAACATGTGTACCAAGTTTCATAATCATCCAATGACAGCTGACAACTGGAGCAAACTTACCATGGACATGTATATGTACAATTTACCTAAACAGAAAACTCTTCATTTACCATAATTTGGAGAAAATTAATATTTCTTGTCAAAAATAGCACAGGTACATCCTCTAATCATAAGAAACATGTGTACCAAGTTTCATAATCATCCAATGACAGCTGACAACTGGAGCAAAGTTACCATGTAGATGTATATGTATACATGTAGAGGCCTGTATGTACAATTTACCTAAACAGAAAACTCTTCATTTGCCATAATTTTGAGAAAATTAATATTTCTTCTCAAAAATAGCACAGGTACATCCTCTTATCATAAGAAACATGTGTACCAAGTTTCATAATCATCCAATGACAGCTGACAACTGCAAGAAACTTTCCAAGTACAGATGCATCGTGCCAATATATATGGACGATTCAATGTGGTCTCTCAAATTGGAAGTGATAGTGTTAGCTGCGTCAGCTGTGTGGAAATTGCGTGGATATCCGTCTGTTTTTGTTGCTCTATTAATCAATTTCAGGATGGAAAAAGTAGTTAAACTTGAGAAAGAAATTTCATCTGTAATTTATTTGTTTGTTTTATTCGATTGTTACTTGTATGAAATCAAACGTCCATTTCCTCATCCGACTTGTGGAATGGACTCTCCAAATGAACACCTGCACTTGACGCGTGTTTATTTCACATAACCGTGCTAAAACGTGCAATAAATGCACGGTTAGCTCGATGTTATTGACACAAGTGTTACAGAATACATGATAATGTGCACTAGTAAAAACTGGCACACAAAATGAATAAAACTTGGTTTTAATTAATAGAGTAAGTTACAGGGACAAAGACAGGCATCATTTAAATCCCAATATCGAGCTTTCCGCTGCTACAGCTTCGGACGCGATAAAAGTTGAATAAAATTTGTGACGTCAGCCGATGAGAATATAAAAAGATAAAGATAAAGATAATAGCGATCAAACAATTATCTTTAAACTGAAGCAATATGTGAGCCTACCCCCTTAAAACCCCCCTCAACTCGAAATAATAATTCCAGTTGATTCAAATTTTCAGGGGTTAGTTAGTGTCTCTCTCTTACTCGTTATTACTTTTGATTGGAAACTTTGCACAGGACTTTGGGTTGATTGAAGGGATGAACAGGTTACACACTTAATGTATTGACACTTCTGTCAATGACGTCGCTACACATTCCAGTTTAACACTGCAAAGTTGTCCAATTTGCTACTCATGTAATGTACGTCAATTTTGAATTATTGTATATCTTCCTAAATAATTCGCTATAAGGAAAATAGTGAATTAACTAAAGCAGAAAGATATTAAGGCCTGCTGGAGGTTTCAACGCGTCTTAAACTAATTAATGCATCACCGAGTTACAAAAGGAATGGCACATGAATAGGTAGGTCCTAGAGAAAACAAATATAGGGCTATTTCCAAAATCGTAGGAAAAAGGATTGAATTATGGCTGATTAATTGTGAAAGTATTTTTAAACAACGTCATTCCATTTCAATCAATATCAACCAAGGAGATGACATCTCAACATTTAGTTCAAATTACAACACATATAAGGGAAATGGGAAGAGATGCCGACATACTGACTGCGTCACATGACTTCACAGAATAGTCTTCTGGTTAACCTATTCTAAAGCACATACCAAGAATCTAACGATTCATGATACGTGTTGTATCTCGGGTACGCTTTTATCGTACCTGTTCATGTGGCAACTTGGATGATATGACCACACGGCCCCTAGCACAGGCATAAGCGGTATTGGATACAAATCTAGAGAGCTATGATGGAAATGCTCTGACAACTCGTATACTGGTAATTGGTAAAATACCTGTGGGCTACCTACCTTCTCTGCGAGCGGATTGGCTGAAACAGAGATACTGGTAACCCCATTACCGTGCAATGTGCAGCTCCGAAACGCATGACGAGCTTTTAAGAAGGTATGTTAGACGTGGTCATCGAACATTCAAACTGTTTCACAAAAATGTCGGCTCCGGTTATGATGGCATATTATCACGAGTAATTTGAAGTGTAAAAAGAATACGCTTTGCTTGGAAATAGATATCTCATCATTACAATTAACAGCGAGTTCTTAGGGGAGATGAAGACGGGTTTATTGTTTGAATTGAATTATTGCATACATAATTAAAAAGCCTACATGAACTGATCTTGGTTAAAGTTAAATCACGTACATTATGCATTCCAAAGAAGAAAAGCTCGAACTGTGAGTGTACTGGAGACCGGTATCCGGGCCCATCTGCCCACTGCAGAACCCGCACACTCAGGAACTAATCAGGCCACAACATTAAACTCTATAATATACCTAGTCGGTCTGACGTTTCATTTTTCATATCTTTTATTGTCTTAACTATAGTGCTTGTACTAGAAATATATGATGGACTGTTAATAAAACTTCGTGTTGATTGGCGGCCACATCCGCATGAGAAGCTTCCCGTGATATACAATTTCAATCAAGCAATCACTGAAGCTTAAAGATGTAATCAGCCTCAACATGGATGGATTTTGTAAATTCTCCTCTGTGCGTTTTTTCAGCAGGGAAGATTACCAAAGCATCATCTGTATTATATTTGATGATAGTGGGATCGTCATATACAACGAATCTAAGAATATCTTGTCAGAGAAATTTGTAACTCTGCACGCTTCGACGGCTTTTCTGTCTCGCCATTGAGTGTGTGTTGTACGCTGAGAGAAAAATGACGTCACTGCGTGACGTATAAGCGACGTAGCGACGCTCACGAATTTGAATGCTGCACAGCTGCAGCCATGGGATAGCGTCATGGCTCGTGCCTACGGTTCGGTAATGTCGCACAGCAAACGTTTGTAGAATGTACCACACGTGTTTTCGCTTGTTGACACGGTCGTGGAAAAATAAACGGCATGCCGTTTATTTTTAAAGATTAATTCCTTCTATTTTCTCGTGAATGGTAGAAACAAGTTTAGTTTTTTTTTGTGGTCAAATGTGTTTCAATTTGTACCTGTTGTAACATATGTCACTTTCGCTGAGTTTGAGAGACACTGATTTCATCCCAGATTTGAGGCTGATTACATCTTTAACATCAGAAATTTTAATGCTTTCAGGTAATAGTCACAGAAAAGTGGGGCATAAGATGTGCAAAAGAGAACGATAATGACAGCGTTCCGAGATGCAGGGTCTCAAAACAGTGCCCAGGAAAAATATTTACATGTACAGTTGTATTAGGATACTAAAAGCGGCTAGTCTTTCTGACACATAATTATGCAATCATGCCTCAGATATTACCTGAGAAGTCGAGAAAATATGTCCTCCGAAATATCAGGTATGTCAATTTCCTTGCCTTCCTTCTCAGCTAGTGGACCACAAAACATGGCGTAAAATACGCAACTTCGGCTGATGAGCACATATCGATGAGCGGGCATTCGTTTTCGGTTCTCGCCGACCCGAAACGTGACGTCACAGCATATTTCTTTCTCCAGCATCGATCTGTTGCATTGACCTAAATACTTCCGAGACTGCCAGTCCTCAGTCAAAGAGTTGGACATCGTTATCTGAAATGAAGTTCAAAGTTACAATATAGATCTAACTGTCAGATCTCAAATTTTTGTAGCCAGTCTACAATGGACCAAACCCGACCAGACATACACGTTATTAACCTTTAACGACAACTGCAGCAATGTTTATATTAGTTTTTTTATTTCCTTTCGTAAAATATGTGGCATTACTGGTTGTTTCCGCTTAAGTCACATTTGTGATAATCGCGTCATAAATGGCTGATCAAGCAATTCTCGACCGTTATCCCTGATGCTTGGAAGCTGAAATTACCATGTAAAGTGACATTTAGATCAACCTCTTCTAGAAAATGCCCGGTATTTTCAAGTTCATATGTTAAGTTTCTCAAGCTTTTGAAATCTGATATCAGTTTGTTCATTCACTACATCATATGACCGCATCTCAGAAATCGAACAATTTCTTGTTTCTGATCCCTGTTTTGGCAGACAAGCAGATCACCAATGTCCAATTCCACGTTTTGGTGGGTAAACCAAAGCAATTCGAGTGAATAGAATTTAACGTCGCTTTCAACAATATTTCAGATATATCACGACGAACCAACTAAGCATCACCCAGCCCAGTTGTGGTCCTGCTACTTCAAAGAATAAACCTTTGAAGCAGCATGGAACCATCCACCCTCCATCCACCCTATAACACACTGAGGACAGCACACAAGATACAGACAGGACGCTTACATGGTGCAATAAAGACGAGTGATATTACAGTGCTGGACATCACATTATCAAGTTCCTGTTGTTTCTCAGCAAAATGCATTGAAGCAACAGGAACCTGATCCCACCCAACCACCCACCCAAAGCAATTTGAAAATCCACAATCTGTTATCATACAATATTTATGCAAAACTTTTTAAAATACATTTCGTATCATTTTATTTTTTGCCGCTCAGTCTCTTGTTCGAATATTTATCCAATGTATCAAGATATGCAGACAAGTTCATAATCATATCCTCTTATATCCTATGCGTGCAAAGATTATGAACAAAAGCCTTTTATCAAAACTCGATATTTTAAATTAATGCCAAAGGGGACATTCTTGGAATTGGTAGGCCTAAATTGCCATCATGAAGTAATTCCCTGTGGAGGGTAAACCCTTGTGAACAGAAAATGTAACAAGTTCAAAATGTGTTTAAATGTATTAGTACGAAATATCAATTACCTTTGCATAGTATTGCATCAAAACAGCCGGACTCGTATACGCGTGAGGTTTAAGTTTGCTAGGATTATTTAGGTTTGAGATACCGGTATTTAACATTTTCCAACCTAACAGGCAGCAGTAACAACAACCCGACAGGTTGCTGGTCAAGTCTTCTTAAGGTCAGTCCTAACTCGTTTTTGAAAAACTGTCAATGATCTCATAATCATATTTTCAATATATTTCGTGATCAAGATACTATTTTGTATTTTAGGACGGTATTTAAACAGTGTTTGTGTTACCTTCTATGGTTCCTGTAAAAAGCACCTAGAAGTTTTCTTTCTGTAAATGTTCTCGTGAATATTTATCACTTGTATAAAGAGTTATCATATTTTCATTCTGCTCGGTACAAGGATTATTTTGAAATACTATATTGTTCAACAAAAGTATATGGTCTTAAAGGTCATCTAATAAACGGACTGACCAACCCCAGACGAAAAAAACAACAATGGTCGTCATTATGGACAGTGTGAAGATATTTTCTTTTAGCGAGATTGCCTTAACCATATACAAATTTCCATACTGTAAATCAAGAATATACCCAGTATAGCTGTCTGAAAATCATGGAAGTATTGGGACGTCTGTCATCTGTATAACCAAATTCGGAAAGCGTTTTATCTCCCTTGTTCCACCAGGGGCGTATTAGGACAGAGAACTTCCGGTAGATACCAAAGGCTCCGACAATTAGTTTTAGTAATATTTTTTCATTATTATATTTATAATGCACACGTATGCAAGATCTGTTGGCTCATGTAGAAAATATAAGCAAGATAATTTTTCAAATGAATATTCTAGAATAGAATCATTCTACATAATTGTGGTAAAAGTGAAACCGAGGCGACTACTTCCCGGAAGTAGCTTCTAATACCCCTAATCTTAATGAGCGGCAGTTATTCTGGGGGGGGGGGTATCAGCAAGTTAGGGCGACGATCCCGCTCTGTGAAATGGAGATAAAAAGGTCGTTTTTGCTCAGTAACTTTTGATTCCTTTTTTTTTTTTTTTACATCAAAATTAAAATTTAATGTCGTACAACGCGAAACCACAGGTACATGTGACATTATTTGTTCGTTTTGTTGTTCAATCTTGTCTTTTACGAGTACTGATCGATAATCGTGTGTTTTCTTTCATGTTTTATCTGGTTTTACAACCATATGAGCAAATGGTACATTTGTACGGCTCATGGCCTGTACGAGTTCGTTCATGCCTTTCCAATTGCCCACTCTGTGTACAGCTATATGGACACATTGAACATTTATATGGCTTCTCCTTGGTATGAGTTCTGTTGTGTTGTTTCAGACTTCCACTCGTCGTACAGCCGTGTGAGCACAGAGAGCATTTATACGGCTTTTCCCCAATGTGAATTCTTTCATGAAGCCTCAAATGTCCACTACGTGTACAGCTGTATGGGCACAGCAAGCAATTGTATGGCTTTTCTCCAGAATGAGATCTTTCATGCTCCTTCAGGCTCTCACTCTGTGCACTGCTAAAACGGCAACGTTGACATTTGAACGGTTTATCACCGGTATGTGTCATTTCATGACGCCTCAGGTCTCCTTTCATGGCTGAGTGAAGTGGACACAGTGAACATTTGTATGGCTTTTCTCCAGTGTGATTTTTTTCATGACGTTTTAGGTTGGAACTGGTGGAACTGCAATATGGGCACAGTGAACATTGGTACGGTGTTTCACCAGTATGACTCCTTTCGTGTTGTTTCAGTTGCCCTTTCTGTGCACAGTTCTATGGGCACAGTGAACATTGATTCCTTCTTAACCAATGCATCAAAATTTCAGGCGCTTGGATTTATCTATTGTCCCATGTCATAAAATTAATTTGCCATGTGCAGAACCAGACAATGTTGTTTAAACAGCGCGAAGGATGTTTGGCTTATTATTATGCAAATTAGATAGATGACAATTTACTTTTTTATTACCGTTTAATGCGTATAGATATGTCTGTATGCGCCTCAAGAGGATTTTGCTGAATTCGTTATGTGAACTGATTTACTGAGCGAAAACGACCCTATTTACCTCCATTTTAGAGAGCGGGATTCCCCTAACCTGATCAAATACTTTCCGGAAAGGGCTATATACATGTGCAATATTGACTATTCCACAACAGCACTTAACCCAAAACAATAACAATAATTCAACTAAAAAAATCAGATAATATCTATTAGCGTGTGCCATCCCCTGGCTACCGTCATCAGTTTCTTGAACTTGGATTGGTATTGTGTGGTAGGTTCTGACTGATCTAAAATTGTCAATGTTGTACTTGTATACATAGGTCATAAACACATCAATAGTTCTAAATCTACCCTCTGTATATTGTCCATTTACAAGGCGGACAATTTCTTATTGGGTTTGAATATAATAAGGTCATATACAAAATCTTCCTTGTCCAATGGAGAATCGCACCATAACATGTCTAAAACTTAGGTATGTCTGCATGGATAAAAATTCTCAAAAACATTTGTTATTGCGACTGAAAAGAACTCCACAAAGAAACATCGCACAACATTGAAAGGTACTTTACAAAATTATGTAATTATCTCCGCTATATAAACGAAGACAATTTTAAAAAAGACAGTTGCATAAAAAGTATTTTAGGGCCTTAGTGAATCGGGTGTTGTTTTTTTGTACAGTGCAGTATGGAAAATGCTGAAACGCATATTCCGGAAGATAAGGACATTTCAGGTGCGGTGCAATCAGCTCCTGGAATTGAGTAAATGTTAAATACGGAGTTTGAAAGCAGGACACTGAGCAATAAAGTGAAAACCTCACCATTAGGCTGTCACTTTTGGTCAGTGCAAATTATACTCGCCATGAAATAAGCTCATGCGAGATTGACAAGTAGAAAGGTTACCATACAAATACTAATATAAGCGATTAATTTCTAACCATACACACATAATGATTATTTTTTTCAAATTTAACTTTATGTATCAGTTTACAAAGATAAATTTGAGAAATAGTTTACAATTTTAAGCAACCGTATCGTTAAACACTTAACCCTATTTGTCCTGGGCTTTTTGGGGCCTATCCTGGCCTGACCTAGGGGGGACGAAATACCCCCCTCCCCCCCTAATTATTTTTCTTACCTCTTGAGCTAGGGGAGCTGAACTCACCACACTATACCCTTTGGTCAAGCTCTACCAGAAAATGTAAAAATTCCAAGATGGCCGCTTTGATGACGTCGCAGTGACGTCATTTTCAGAAAAGGTATTTTTTGGTCGATTTTTCGGTCGAATTTTTCGAAGTTTTTATTGATGCAATTTCCCTGCAAAAACTGCATGATAAATTAGTAAATATTGATGGGATGTGAGATAAAATAGTTTTTGCTCACTTTTCATCGCAGAAAAGCAACAATTTTGAAGAAATATGACAAAAACATCACTTTTCTGATACCCCACGTGGCCGCCATCTTGAATTTACCCATGATCCACTGCTCGAGGGGTTATGCAAATGCGCTCAAAATGACCCCAATATGATAAACTATAAAGTGAAAGAGTTTCAGCTCTCCATTTTTTGTTGTTCCGGAGATAGCGCAGAAAGTTTCTATTTCTGTATTTTGCAGGAGCTATTTCCATTTTGTGTATAAATTAAAATGGCCAAAAGCGACTGTCTAATGCTGAGGTTTTCTCATTATTATTTGTGCTTCATGCTTGCACTTTAAATATTTAACGTTTACACAATTCCAGAAACTAATTACATTGCACATCCACTGACAGTATCCTTGGGCATACGCTTTTCAACTTTTCTCCAAAATATACCACAACAACAAAAACAATAACAGCAACGACAACACTCGGTTCACTAAACCCTTAAGATTTTCTCATCAATTACTAAGTCAAAATAATTGTCAAAGGCAATGGCACTGGAAATTAGTGTCAGCCAATATGAATGACGGGTCAAATCTGTATAGATTTTGCCCAGATATGTGCAAGTCGGTGTGACCAATTACCAAAAAGTAAAAAAAAACTTACCACAAATACTAACCACAAACAACGTTTAAACACCAAAGCAGTACTTATGACATTTAATTGTCTTTTAGTGGCAAGAAATTGAATGGAAAAATAGTCGAAAAGTCTGATTTATCTTACTACATATGTCGCCAAATTCTCTTATTATAGGCCCCTTGTGGTTACATAATATATATTTTGTGACAATTTGGGCATCTTGCATCACGGTCAATTCGGAATTGACGTGTGATTACTTCACCAAACCGTGTGGGTTTTAGTGGAAAACCCCTTGGGCATAAAACGGTCAACATTTTTCCATTTTCTTTTGCATTCCTTATTGGAAATTATGAAAAAAATATATATTGACGAAAACTGGAGGAACAGGAGACTGGTATTGTTTGTTCTGAACAAAAATGTTCCTAAATATTCTATTATTGGCACAAATTCATCATCGATATTTTCTTTCAACCTAGGTTTATTTTATTACATTCTGTGAAATTTAATTATAGTATGTAGTTAGTCCGTAGTAAATTGGCTACTTGGTACAGTTTGCGATAATTAGTCTCGCCCGAGTCACCAGATTGTATTGATTTGAAAAGCTAATACGTGTAAACTAGTTTGTGCAGGGGGCATGCTCTGGATTGTTTCTATTCAATACCTCACTGTCCATTGTGGGTTATTTACATACTTGGGTCAACAAATATGGCCGACTTCACCATAGACTGTTGGGAATTTTACAATTTCGCCAAAATACATTCTCACAGGAATGTCAAATGTTCAGGAAATGAATACCACGACACACTGAATCATGGTAGTAACTTGGAATTCCTTGAAATGAAAGATTTTTGGTGAACGGTAGCTCTGAACATTGCCAATTTGCGGTACACTAGGTTGAAATTAATATGCAATTTTACAACAAATCAAATGCTTTCATTCCCAGTAGAAATGTGCGTGAGTTCATGTGTGTGAACAGTACATCACTGTTTGGAAGGAGTATACGATACATTGATAATGAAAAACAACCTACTTCAGACGTCGACCGCCATTTTGGAAAATTTTGAAACGGCCGACAGGAAACAACAACAACGAAAGGAAATTTGTCTTCAAAATATTTTTCTCCAATGACATTTACATTATCATACATCAATGGAAAGCTTATCGGGCTAGCTGTCTGAATACATACCTGACTTGAAGGATTATCAGTTTATATTAATTTTTCTATTTTTAAAATTGTGACTGCCTATTGAGAAAATAAAGAACTATTTTTTTTCGTGTACAAGTGCGACCCGATCATCGACTTCCGGTGACTATTGTTCTGCAGATGTCAAAACGTGGCGGGACGTTCGAAGAGGAAAAAAACATGATTTGGTAAGCTCACGTGTGTTGCTCTGTTTTATGATATACCAGAGACGATGTAGAATATGTTTTTTTAACAGATCAGATACATATATTGTTGGGAATATAGCCTAAAAAAATGTTGGTCAAAGAAGTGACGTCAAAGAAATTAACCCCCCGAGGACCACCAATGGCCATGCGTGACCAGTTGTTTGCATGTATGTACCTGTGCCACATATATTATCGACATTTCCGGCCATATGTTTTCGGAGAACATTGAACGCTGACAATAGTTGATAAACTCAACGAAAGTAATTTATTCCCCAAATTATGAAGAAAATCCGTCCAGTATTTCTCAATGAATAACTTACTGGGTTTTTCTGATTGTTACCCCTCAACGAATTTTGGCCTAGGCCAGGGGTATTATCAAGTATGTGCGTGCGTTCGTCCGCATGAATTATGCAGATGCCGGTAATAAACCATGTTTAGGACTATATATATGTTATTATGTGATGTGACCCAAGCACTTCCATGAACACAACAATTTAGAAGGGTGGATATATTCACACCTATGTCGTGTACAAGACAACCATTCTATGGGCTTTTCATATTACAAATTTGCATTTTCCCATTCTTTGCAGGATGAAATAATCACATCAGGGGAAGTAACTTTCAGCGCTGAGGACTTAACTTTGTGATGTATACCGTTGTTGAGAAGGGGTTAATCATGATTTGGCTGGAAGTAGTCCTTGGCAGCCATTACTATCAACTGTAGAGTACTGGCAAGAAGTACCTCGATTTCACCTGACTGTATATCTTCATGTGAACTGATTTCAACTGTGTTTTCTGCAAATGAGACGTGAGTGACCCCTCTGCGAAATATTGTGAAGTAATCTTCTGTAGGAATTCAAAATTAAAGGTGAGTTATGGTACACACAAAATTGTCTATGCTGAGCCTCCATTTATACATACTTATGCTTCAGAGTGAGTGAGTGAGTGAATAGAATTTAACGTCGCTTTCAACAATATCTCAGCTATATCACGACGAACCAAGCACCACCCAGCCCAGTTGTGTTCCTGCTACTTCAAAGAAGAAATTTATGCTTCAGATAACATTGTTTTCTTGTTGTATGTGTGTTCATCATTGTATATAGTCACATAATCTGAACTTTCAAGGTGGTCAACCACTTATTTTTTCTTTTATTGTAATTTGACCACCAGCGTGTCTAAAATGGCAGATATCTTGTCTGTCACCGGCCCATCCCTTTAAGGATCATCAGGACTTTTGACATTTTTTTTTGCCAAGTCTAAATTTCTAAAAACGGCCATTATCATTATAATGACCAAATTTTATGACACAATGATACCATGAGACATGATATGACAAAAAAATGTATTGG
>JAVTVY010035899.1:0-16912 GCA_036873755.1 Hanleya hanleyi
GGGGGAGACGTATGTTTTTGTTAAAAAAACAACCAGCATAGGCTTCATGCCGGAGCGGCAACTCAAGGGTCAAAGCGGAACCTCTAGTTTGAACTTAATTTTGATTCAATCATCTAGTACCGTGAACCATTTAGAACAAACCTGAAGTTTCCACTGTGAGCTTGAAGGTGTTTTTCCAGGGTGTGATGGGAAGAGTACATCTTCAAACAAATTTTACACTGGACTGGTCCACTATGGGTACGCTGAACATGTCGATGGAGAACATCTTCTCGCACTGATTGCAAAGAATCGTCTTACCACTATGCATCCGGTGGTCAGCCGGTGGGGCTATTTTCGCAACACCGACGAGGTGGTGTTAGCAATTTGGATTTCATTCACATGTCCTGTGAGGTTATGGGCAATATTAATGGATATTCATTCACGGGAAATAACACTCGTCATTTCAATCGGCTAAAGACGGTCGGATGTGGGGGTCTTTATATATGCTTTAACCTTCTACCTTCTCCTATTGACCTGTTACGTTTTTCTGCATTAAACGTTTTGAGCAGGAAATATACATTTCCGTTTCCTGGATTACAAACTGTAATGGTTCGCAACTGACTACCATGAACCACCAACTCAATCGGGCACAATTTAGGGTCTAACAAAACGTTTGAACTTAATTTTTTACTTGGCCGTTTCCCTCTAGCCTAAACGTCTGGAACTAAACGCTGAAAGGTGACATCAGAAATAAAATAATAACTGAAAATAATTGTAATTAAATCGGACGTCGCTAAAGTTACGTTGTTCATGTGACGTCACAATGTCTTGGCGTCAGTCCTTACAGTTTCAATCAGATTGTGAAATAAAGCGGACACACATCGGTTTACAGCGTGAAGTGGGAAAACGACTTGAACAGTTACGTTATGTAATATATCGCACGTTCTATGAATTAAACAATTGATTCAATCACCTGGTACCGTGAACAATTTCCATTGTGAGCTTGAAGGTGTTTTTCCAAGGCGTTCTGATATGTAACTGAACGACTGAAATGACGACTGTTATTTCCCATGAATGAATATCCAGTAATATTGCCCATAACCTCAGAAGAAATGTGAAAGAAATCCAAATTTCTAACACCATCTCACCTGTGTTGTCATTATAAAAAGGCATTTTTTTGTCCATTTTCAGGTCGGATTTTTAGATTTCTTTATTCTTTTGATTTCCTCGTACAAACGGCCTGATAAATTAGTAAATAATAATCTGATATGAAATAAAATAGTTTTGTTCACTTTTCCATGCAGAAAAGCAAGAATTTTGTGGAAATAAGACGAAAATATCACTTTTCTGGTTCCCCACATGGCCGCAATTTCGGATTTACCCATGATTCTCTGCTCAGTTGATTATGCAAATAAGCCCCAAAAGACCCCAGTATGATAAGCAAAGTCACAGAGTTTCAGCTCTCAGTTTTTTGTCTTTCCGGAGATAGAGTACAAAGTTTGGTAGGGGAGGCATAATGCCCCCAGGCCCGCTAGGGTTATCGTTTGTATAATCTTTTAACTTTCTAGGTAGAAAATGCACTCCCTTGTATATTATATTTCAAATGTATTACCCGGAAGCATGAGTAAGTGCACCCGGAAGACTGAATAATATCACCAAAAGTGCAGATTAATGAAATGTACGTCGAAAGAACGTTCGGTAGCATATAATTCAAGCACCAATGGGTCTACCCTGCTATACAGTGGACGATCCGTCATATAACCGAAGATTGAAGACAAATTGGCGTGGAATTAACTCGCGTGGTTTTGACAAATGTTCGCTTGCACAATTGACTGCATGTTTTGTGAAGATTATAGAGAAACATCCAGACAACAATACAGCTCGTTCTTAGCCTCTATAGGTTCATAAGAATCTCTATCACCAACTGGTAGCTTTATATCTACTACTTACTTAGACGGTTTGTCTGAATTGTCGGAAGATTGACCTCTGTCTGTTAGAATCGGCCATTTTACCCGGAAGATAAAGTTGCTCTACCCGCAAGCATGGCAAATTTCGTCAAAATTCCGGAAGTAGGGATAGTTGTTTCTCCTCCGTGGGTTTGGCACTGTGTCAGCTGGCATCGTGCCAAACCGTGAACAACTGGTCTGGTGCCTACGTGTCTGTGTGAGCGAGCTCACGTGCCGAACATCTGGCTCCTCGAAGAAAAAATGTAACAATGTTGCACTACGATCGCTACAATGTTGCGGCATCGTGACTAACCGTGAACACCTGGTCTGATGCCTACGTGTCTGTGTGAGTGAGCTCACGTGCCGAATACCCGAAGGAAAAATTAGGAGCTTGGTGGAATTCTAGATTAACCTGGGAAGGATGGGCAGTTCCATTTGGACCGATCAGCGGTCGAGAAAAAAGAACCAATGAGCGGTCGAACAATCAGCCAATCGATAAGCATCGGGTGTGGGGACTTGTTGGGGACTTGGGGTACCCACAGTAGGCTTTCGACGCGGTCCGCGCGTGCATCCGGATACTATTACATCCGGGTCCTTTTACATCCAGGTACTTCACGTGCGCGTGTCCATCTGGGTACTATTACACCTGGGTACTTCTATTTTTTCCTATAAAAAGCCAGCAGTACGGCATTGCTTCATTCGATATCGGGAATTTCTGCCTGACCAATCTGAATCTAGCTGACCAGCCTGAGCCTACCAGACTTGCCTACCTAGCTGAATTTACCAGATCTGCCTGACCAGCACCCGTAAGTAATGTTTTATATTTTTATATATATATTTTTTATGTATATTTTTTTTATATATATTTTTTTTTATATAGGTGGAGGGGCCCCACCCCGAATTGTCTCCCAGCTTAGGTCTTTAGGAGAATGTGTGACAGTGGAAAAAGCCATCACATACTGTGCAGTTATTTCCCTATATCTTCGGATGGAAGAAATGTGCTTTATGGCCAAATTTTAGTATCTTGGGAGGCATTTATATGTTGGCAGAATTTTCTCTTTGAAACTCAAACACGCATCAGCTGTTATTATGTCAACAAAGTCCTATTTTTAGATTGTTACAATGTAGCACATTTGATCGCGGGCGATTTCGTTCGCGCCATTGCATGGGAATGCCGTTTTTGGACCATTTATCAATGCAAATTTCACGTATTTCTCAAGCAGCTCATGAAATATGAAGATCGGATTACAGCGTACCAGAACTATAGAATTTATGAAGCTCGAGTTCACCAGATAATTTAGTGCTCACGTAGCAACATTGTACGCTGTCATTTCCACATATGCATATTCAGTTCGGGATATCTACTATTTTGTTGTTGTCAGTAACTTGTACAGGAAATCGGACATTCGTGATATTTTAAGATACATTTTTCATTGAAAGCGGGCATTAGTATATAGTAGTGAAACTTACCTGATACTAGTTTAGTCACATTCCGGGTATATCTCCGCGGTTTTTGAACAGCGGTCTAGTATTTGTCCGCCGCTAATTTTGCAGGTAGATGTCTGTTTTTCTAGGTGGATCTAAAGCCCGGCGCACACGAGAGATATCAGCTGAGCTAACGGCCTCAATTGCCTGTCAGCTCAGCGGCTAGCTCTCTTGTTGTTTCAGCGCACACGGTGAGCAAAAGTTTCAAGAAATTGATTTCAGTTCCCGCATAACGTCTTCTTCAAGTCCATTTTGAAGAGTCGAGCGTATGAATCGAGTGAAAATAACATGCGATTCATTGGCCGGTCCGGTAAAACTGCTGAGCTGTTGGCTTGCGTTCGCCGCACACGCTGAGGATTTGGCCTCGCGAGGCGAAATTATCAAACAAGTTTGATATTTTTCCCCCGGCCTCGCGAGGCCAAAAACTCACCAAAAACTGCCCGCACACGAGAGCTAGCCCCTGAGCTGACCGGCAATTGAGGCGGTCAGCTCAGCTGATAGCTCTCGTGTGCGCCGGGCTTAACACGTCAATCCTTGGTCACGGAGGGGGAGCGCTGTTTACCTCATATATTGAAATCACTGTAAAGTCCGAGTGATAGTCTTTTTTCAGCATGTCTAATTGTATCTAAATTTTGTCAAAATTTACGGATGATTCACCCAGCAGCCATATATCAACTTTGCTAAAACAAATCTACACTGCTCTCGCTGAAGGCTATCTTGATTGACAGCTGTCAATGCAAATGTAAGGATTTTCTGCGCGAGCGTCATTCATAAATTTCACTGTCACGCCCCCTCGCGTACACACTCTATATCAGCCATTCAGATTGAAAGAATATTTTATTGGAAACTGACCTACCTCACGCTATGAGTACATATGTGCATTTTTGTATTTTTTCTTTTTTTATATTCTTTAGTCAATTTTGTTTTTTTTCTGGAATAAAACAAGCCCCTTGGGTTTTTATTTCCCACCATTTGTCTCGTCTGGCGTGTATATTACTTCTATGCAACAACTGTTTCTTTCATGACTGCCATTTACATATCCATTCATTGGTGAATAAAGTCAAATCATCTATTGGCCGGATCAATTATTCCCGTGCCATAATAAAGTTCACGAAATAACCGACAGCCTGTGCCAGAAAAATATTTACATATCTTTTGGAGCACAAAAACATAACTCACGACCAATTTTATAGAAGGAAAAGTACTGGAATGTGAGATAAAGGGTCTGTGTGGATAATATATATTCAATTTTGAAAGCACTGTTTAATGTAAACATCGATGTGTCGTCTGCTTTCGAGCAGGTGTCATCTAAGCATAGAATTTCTTAGTGGGTACAAGCGGTGCAGGATTACAACTGTTTGAAAAATATTACAGGTGAATCAAAAAAGGTGAAAATTAACTAGAGAGATTAGGGATTACTGCTGTCAAATTTTGAATTTTGCGGTGAACCGGATAATAGAGAAACAGAAGTACGAGTTTTATGGCTCAAATTTGACACTCAGAAATGCGGAGAAAAGAGACAGAGAAAAAAATATCCGGTTTTATCAGGCATTTTGTAAAGACCAAAATATAAAAATTTCGTTGAAATATACAACCCCTTCCATTCAGAAGCAACTAAAATTCTTCAATTACAATTTTTTATTCACAATGTGTATATTTATTGAGAGTTAATGTTCACATCCCCATGATTTTGAAGGATTTAGTCTCAGTAATTCAACCTAACACAGCCTGCAACTTAGTGTGACAATAATGCGCGGCTGTCAACGTCAGCCATTTTGTGAACTTTTATTATGGCACGTGAGTGTAGCAACATTTGATACGAAATAAGTTAAGAATTCATGATTCGCGGCCGATTCATTGTGCTGAAGACAAAATCTGTTATATTACAGGAGTATATACAGGCAATATGAGACGACGTGACCGATCAAGATCGCCTCTGGGACGTGACAATGTGAGAGGAGAACAAGACTTTCCAGGGGACCCAGCTATGCCTCCAGCTGACGCTTTGCCCGAAGAGGTGACGGAGCATATAATACGGGCGTTTCTCGGCTTGACCCCCGAGGTTTTCCTGTACGTCTATGCGGATAAGGTCGAAATCATAGAGGAGGTGGGAGACATCTGTGATGCGGACCCTACACAACCGTGCCCGGCTAACATTCGTCTGTCCCGGGAGGGGTGGACCAAATTCAAACGGGTGTTGTCTGGTGAACTGGACGGCGACCTCATCCACATGTGTCACGACGTGTATATCCGACGCGGCCCCTTCTTTGCTCAATTGGCTAGATGGGGGTACAGTGCATTTTCCCCTTCACCCTGTTCTATGGTCTGCATTGGAAGATGCCGTGGCAGATGTGGATCATGTGCTTACGGAGGAAGAGCGGTCACGGAGCTCTTTAGCTCCCGTGGGGCGGAGCTCTGGTGAATTTCTCATTGTGAACTATACTTCATTCTTTTGTCAGTACGACGTACCTGGACTTGTGAATACTACATATATTATCTTTGACGTCAGTGAACTATACCCGGACTTGTGAACTCTGTGAATAATGGACATAGATATTTGAACTCTAACTCGAATTACTCTCTATATACATTGCACCAGTTCAATGAATTTCTCATTGTGAACCATACTTCTTTCTTTTGTCATTACGACGTACCTGGACTTGTGAATACCACTTATATTATCTTTGACGTCAGTGAACTATACCCGGACTTGTGAACTAATAATGGACATAGATATTTGGACTCTAATTACTCTCTATATATATTGCATCATGAATTTGTCTAATTGTGAACTATACTCTATTGTTTTGAATTAGTACTCTATATACATTACAACAGTTCGATGAATTGGTCTAACTGTGAACTATACTCCACTCAAGTTGAGACTTCTCTCTTTTTAATACGTGTTCACCTTAATACTTGTTTGCACCAGTTCCACGTTCTTATATACTTGTTCACCTAACACACTTGTTCATACTTGTATATACATTCTTGTTCAAGTTACTTGTTCTCCTTAATAAATATTCAAACTTCACTTGGGTCTTCATGAAGTTTTTATTGAACAACAACACTGCAAGGGAAAAATTCGTACTAACCATGCTCCGGGCAGGTTATATCAAGGCCTCAACATCTATGTTGGTTTTCTGGACATTGATGGGTTACATTTGGCCCCATCCTAGGCCACTGATTTTTCTCAGTCCATTCATTGACTGAATCCCCACATGGGGCATTATGCTTACACAGAAAACACACAAGATTGGGTATTGAGATCTCATTTTTTATTCAGTGAACAACAACAACGTGAGAACAACCACGTGACAAAACTGAAGCCCAGAACAGGTGGAGGGCTTGTACATTGAAAGAACTTAAGCCCAGAACGGGACTTGTACATTGAAATGATCGGCGGCCCAGTCATATACGAGTACATCTCCGTCCTCGGCCTTGGGGTACTCTTGAACATCTGGACGATCGTCTACATGGAATGTCGCCGACATCGCTGATACAGGTAGAACACACAGTACTGTCCGCATACACTACTCAAGATGTTTACAATACAAGAAGTGTCTTGTCCGTCGTCTTCGATTACCACAGCATAACGACGAATAGCTTCATCCACAATACGATCCCAGAAGGTAGGTTCTGTCTCACTTTCCTGGGATGTAGGCTGACTGTCTGAGGTCAAGCTCTCTGTATCAGTAGATAGACTGTCAGCAATCTCGGTTTCGGTATCAGTCGATACACTCTCATCCGCTTCCTCAGTGGGCTCCTCTGAGTCTGGATGGAAAGTCTTCTGGTGTCGCATCATATCGTAATGTCTGGTGAACGTGCGTTCGCACTCAAAGCAAGTATAAGCCATGTCGACGGTTGAACGTCGACTGAGCGTGTTTTGAGAATACACTTGCTTTTATAACGCCCGTCAACGCCAAGCTCAACGCTTCAACGCCCTGGTGAATTAGCTCAGAGGCTCTGATTTTTCTAGACACCAATACATCGAAATGCAGTAACGCCCGTCAACGCCCGTCTTAACGCCTTACCGCCCGTTTCAACGCCCGTCTCCATACCTATCTCAACGCGTTATGCATTGTCGATTATCACT
Source organism: Hanleya hanleyi (assembly GCA_036873755.1). Classification (NCBI taxonomy): domain Eukaryota; kingdom Metazoa; phylum Mollusca; class Polyplacophora; order Lepidopleurida; family Hanleyidae; genus Hanleya; species Hanleya hanleyi. Next base: position 7,507 of record JAVTVY010035899.1, read on the forward strand.
ACACGTTGATGTTGGCGGTTGAAGAAGATAATTTCCCGTCTCCAGCTGGGTCTCCATAAAGGTTTGAAATGCCTGATGCAGGGTACGCAGATTCTGGGCACGGGTAGTTGTGTTCTCTTCGGATACTATCTGTTTCTTATGCAGCAGAAGACATACGCGTGTCACCCATTGGATATCAAACAAGTTGGACTCTGCAGTGCTCATGGTGAAATGAGGGGACGAATGCCGTGTGGTCTATTTATAGTGGGACGCTTTTGATCTTAATGATGCGTTAGAACAAATGTTTCTTTTGTGCTATTGCTCTGAAATATGCCGCTTTCCAGTTCATGCTCGAGGTTTTCAACATCGACGCTGTTCTTTCGATTTCCATATGGACCGGGTCCTTGTCCAGCAATTTTATATGGTCAGCGGCATACTGCTGACGTAAAACCCGTCGTAGTCTGGGTGCCAATCTGTTATGGGCTAACATTGTGGCTTCCTCTCTCGAACACCCTTTGTGTTGAAACTTGTTTCCTGTGGCCTCCAACATCTCGCCCAGCTCGGCGTCCATACTTTCTTTGAACAAATCCTTCCATAGCCTCGAGTTCACATTATGTTCATTCCCTTGCACGGGTTTGGGTTGGTCCTTCACGGTAGGGTGATATTCCGGCACTGATCGTATGAAGGGGACCTGCTGAACGGGGGCGTGTTGCTGCTCAGGCAGATGTGGACTGGGTGGATGGTGTAGGGGATGTGGTGATGCCTCGCCGGGTAACAGGTGGGTCGTCAGCCGACGATCTCCCGGGGTATGGGCTTTTAAATCTACGAACAGGTAGCCGTACGCTCTTTGAAACGCCTGCATGAAATGATCGATGTTCTGATGATAAATTCGACTAACAAACACACGGATTTGTGGTCTGTCGATGGGGTTGGAGAACAACAAAAAGTATTGGCAGTTCAAGGCAATATCTCTGGACGCCTCCACTTGAGGAAAGAGATTCTGAGTCAAATAGATGGCGGACAGATTGCGATGATGGGACCCTTTAGTGAATAGGTCGGCGATTTTCGAATTGTCCTTGGCCGCACTCATCAGATCATCTAGCACTACCACGTTTGTCTGCTCGCGGTCGAAGTAATACGGTTCATCTATGTCGCGAGGAATTCCTGGACGAAACTCACGTTCTGTAACCTTGTAGTTTCGTCGGCGGGCTTCCACGGGCTATAACACCATACAACGCGTGTATAATGGATGGGCCCTTACTTTAAGAACTTCATCACCCAGGACGTCTTTCCACACCCCGTAAGACCGCTCACCGTCATCGTATAGGGATGTTCTACTCTACTTGGTGAACCTATAGAGGGCCTCGGTGGTGTCTCTTAGTTGTGTTCGCATTGAATGTGTCGGAGCATATTGTCGCGACCAGAGAATGTTCTCTGCCAGAACGTACATGTACTCGACATGGTACACGATCAACCACAGACTGAGGCTAATGGCGTACAACCGACCTTATATGACAACTCACTCTTCTTCTCCTCCTCCTCCTCCTCCTCCTCCTCCTCACTCACTCACTTACCATCGTTAGTCCATCCTTGCGTTAAGACGGGCGTTGGGCACGCCTCACGGGCGTTGGGCATGCCTCACTCACTCACTCACTCACTCATGGGCATGCCTCACTCACTCAGTCACTCACTCATGGGCATGCCTCACTCACTCACTCACTCATCGCATGTTCCACGGTCCCCGGATGTAACAACCCAGATGTTGAAGAGGACCCGGATGTTGAAAAGGCCCCGGATGTTGAAGGTCAGTACAAATCATCCAGCATAGTATGGTGGATCGACCCCCGTATTTGGGACTACTAAACCGCGGAAGCGTTTTCCCTGCATCTCCGCGTCCCGCGCAGGCGTGCGACCGGATAACCCGCGCGCTGCGTGCGGCCGGATAACCCGCGCACTTCCGGATGATCCCGCGCAGGCATGCGACCGGGCCGAGAAAACCCAAGTGGGATGTACCCGGATGTAAAAGGACCCGGATGCACGCGCGGACCGCGTCGAAAGCCTACCGTGGGTACCCCAAATCCCCACACCCGGTGCTTATCGATTGGCTGATTGTTCGACCGCTCATTGGTTCTTTTTCCTCGACCGCTCATTGGTCCAAATGGAACTGCCCATCCTTCCCAGGTTAATCTAGAATCCCACCAGGCTCGTAATTTTTCCTTCGGGGAGCTAGGTGTTCGGCACGTGAGCTCACTCACACAGACACGTAGACATCAGACCATGTGTTCACGGTTTGTCACGATGCCGCAACCTTGTAGCGATCGTAGTGCAACATTGTTACATTTTTCTTTCGGGGAGCCAGGTGTTCGGCACGTAGGCACCAGACCAGGTGTTCACGGTTTGGCACGATGCCAGCTGTCACGGTGCCAAACCGGGATGTCAGCGAAGAATTTTTCCTTCGCGGAGTCAGGTGTTCGGCACGTGAGCTCACTCACACAGACACGTAGGCATCAGACCAGGTGTTCACTGTCGCTGATTGGTTCAAATTGAACTGTGCATCCTTCCCAGGTTAATCTAGAATCCTACCAAACTCGTAATCACCGCCACGTCACCTTGAGCTGGTGGCGTCCCCTGGTGGAAGCTCCACGGGAACCAAGAGTTACCTCCCTGGAAAATGGGAGGGTTAATACGCTTTGTATACTACTGAGGTCGGCTGTGGATGTCGAAAACAAGAAGCTTCTTGTAGCTGGTAAGTGCTGTAGATTGGGAACCAAGCAAAGGAATGAACACCCAAACGCGAATACAGGTACTACAGTGGTTTATTCAGTTGGATTCCGTTTGGAAAACAATACATTATTAAATGCAGTGACTCATTCATTTTTCAAATCTATCCACTTGCTTGCTGTTTGCCTACTTTCATTCTTTGTGTTGTTAGACTTGTGCATGTATTGTAAGAAATGGCACCATTGAACCTGTATCAAATATGTGTGCTCGTGTACTTCCAGCAAAAGTTCGCAGTTTCATAATTTGTGGCGAATGTGGCAAGAGGATGGTAATCTATGCAGCAGCAAAACTGAACCCCAGAGAGGAGGCAGTGATAGCATCAGTCCAGGAAGACATTATCTACACCTGTGGGTCCCCATTGCTGCCAAAATCATCACCGCTGTGTGGAAAAGTGGTTGTGAGGGAAGGGATGACCTGCAGCACACCCATTGAAACAGCTTATTTCTCAGGTATATATGGGATCATGTGCTAAAACTGAGATTCTATTTCATTTTCAGTGGCTCAGGCTATTTGAAGGGATCCTAGCAGAATCGGTTCTGTATTGGTTTGAATATCCACAGCTATCCTGTGGTCCGATCTTGCCAGTTGTTAATATTCTGTTGATGAACAAAGATGTCGTATTTATCCCAGCAGATTCCTTCTCCAGTATTATACACACATCTGCTTCAGGACCAAACCTGCTTTGTTTTGAAACTTAAGTAAATCAGAAAACCGTAACATATTTAAATGAAGGTACATACATTGTACCTGTAGATTTTGTTTCATGGACAACTTGGCCTGTTTCATTTTATTCACAGGAGTCTGTCAGCTCTTCGAGAAGATATGCTTCTACTGTGGGGAGAGTGACCTTGAAGCACTGGATGAAGAAGAAATGCACGCTTAAAACTAAGTGTCGAAACCTACTCGTAAAGTGTTGCAATAACCCTTTAAGTGTGTCCACAGGGACAGCACTTTAAAGTGCAGTCCCTGTGGACACACTTAAAGTATTATTTCAACACTTTACAACACTTTAGTTTTAAGCGTGTGGAAACGCTGAAACAGCAGTACGCCATTGTTCGTCCGATTTGCAAACTGTGTACATCGTCTGGACTCCAGCCGTCAGTCAGAAACGCAAATGTTCAAAAACAAAGGAAAAAGTGGCGACGTGTAACTGTCTAAGTAATTCCTGTGAGTATTAATGCGAACTTCGAACTGTGAAATTATAGACTTCTTCCAGTCATTGTTGCAAATATCCACAGTGTAAGGACCATGCTATTCTGTGAATATTAAAATAAGTACGGGTGTTGACTGTTTTTTTTTTGGTGAAAGTTATTTCATACTCTGACTATTTCATCACAGGAAGGACAGTATGGTTTTTATTTGTCAGCATTTCCAAAAATCTGTCAGATATGGCACCACTTCCAATCTTTCTATTTTGCCCTAAATCAACACTGAGAATTGGCACTTTCGGTAATATCCTATTGACATTCAGTAGATTGATATTGTCCACAAGTCCAAAGACAGTTCACAGTTCATTTTGTTTCTTTTGTCGAAACTGTTCATGAGGCAGCTATCAAGAAAAATAATCATCTTGCAGTGTTGAAAGAGCACTCGCCGGTTTGTCCACATGAAACAGTATGTTTTTGAAACGCATAGGATTTATTTTTCTCTTCCGATATCAATTTTTGAAAAAAAAGTTCCGTAAATGGATTGCAAAAAAGGGGGAAAATGTAACTTCTTTCCCCATCCTCAATTGAAAAAGGAATCCGTAAACCAAGTAATAAAAAAATGTGGCCTTATAATATTTCAGCCAAGGCGGAACTTGCATTGAGTCGTCTTTTAGATCGGAATTCAGAGAGCAACATTCTTATGCCAGATTGTGTACAAAAACGTCAGACCACATGTATGTGTCGTGCATGTGAACGACGGACGTTCATAATGTACATGTATCAACATGTCATAGGTAGAATTATCAGAGACCTTGTACATGTCTTTGTCACGTATACAAAGGGCCTATACCACCTTCATTCAACACGTGGTCATTTTGCGTATATACAACGACTCGAACGTCTTTATTTCCCTTGCTTTGTTTTACTGTGTTGTGTTTCATGTTCAGACAGTCTTTCGTTAGATTGTCTCCTGACTCTTGCTTATGTAGAACTGAAGTCGCTCCCGAAGGCTGATCACAAGGTCGATTTTCCCTGGAGCCCTGACGGTATACCGTTAAACAACCGGTTAATGTTTTACATCCACACTTAGCTTTAGTTATTATTCTGGGTTGTTTTCTCGATAAGTACGATTGCAATATTATTTCATAATGTGAATATACGATGTTCCATTATTGCACTGTGCTGTTCAAGGAACTAAGATCCGCGTTGTTCCTTTTTCACTGCCCCCCCTCTCTTTCTCGCTGTAACGTACCAGGGCCAAATGTTATTCCTACGAAGTAGGCTACAGATCGCAAATTGTCCGGTAATGAGTGAGTGAGTGAGTGAGTCAGTCCATCCGAGTCCTTTCGTCGGCAAAATAAGGAGAACCATTGACATTAGAACCTTGATTTTTGGCACGAACGTGCATTAGGGCATTGTTACCAACAAGTTCTGAGCTGAACGAATTCTGCTGAGAATTTGATTTATAATTTTTTTTTTTATTATTTATTGATAGCTCAGCGAGTGCACTGTCATGCCCATCGGGAACCCTTGGCTGTATGTTTCACTGTATATATAACACAGTATAAAACGTGATGGGATAACGAAATAGGAAATGCTAATTTTCCATCATTTGTTAGTGCATTTAACTACACTGCTATTACCAACTTGCCAGCCTACACACAATTCAGTATATTGCTAGAGATATATGTAAGCTGTGGCCTTTAACGTGTATCCTATTTCACATCCTTGAAACATTTCCTCACAGATCACATCAGGCGTCAAATTCAGGTCAAGTTACAGTTACGCACTGTTGGTGAAATATACTACATCAGCCAATTAAGTCAGCCGAAGAAAGAAAGATGTGGCATCATCCTTCAGAATAGTCTGCGTGAGCAACAACGATAAAAGTTTACTGAGGGTGAAACAAAGCCATGACGGCATGTGCTAGTTTAAAGTGTCTTAATTTATTTTCTTTGGGTAGGATTTAACTAGATAAAGTAAGTAGACGCTATTTATTCGTCTTTGTACCGATTATGCTCAGGAGAATGGCATGAAATCATTATCTTGTGCAGAGAAGGTGTTGGTCTTGAGTTGAATTACCGTAAACTACATAAATGCTACCTTTCTACTATAGTACTAAATATAAAAATTTGTTGTATTGTTGGGAAAATAATGCGATTCAAAAAGTTGTTTTGATCCTGGACAAGGGCACTGAAAACCATTAAAGAGATCGATATATTTTCACACGTAAAGCTTGAAATCTACTGAACTTTTTTTATTATTCAATCTGTTTTCTTTAGTTAACAAATTGTAAAATTAAATCGGCGATAGTTATTTATTTTTGGAATGAAGGCGCAGCAGGAGATTGTTACAACAAGTCTTGAGCTGACCTACTTTTGATGAAAATTTCTGGTGATTTTTGATGAAAATCACAGGCGATTCTGACTTGGGCGGTGCCCATCTTAATATAGGCAGGATTCTAACTGGGGGCGGGGATTTCCAAGAGTTCAGTTCGCGTTCCGAGTCCTAATGCCTACTCTACTTCGTAGGTCCTGTGACGTTAGTCACACTGCTCATGTATTTCAGTAATGACCCCAAAATGTCTGTTTGACGCATACGCATGACTCGCCAGTAATACTACGTGTTGACAAATACATGCGGACTGCGGACATTCGTTACCTATAAATCGAGTCTTCAAACCGAAAACGCCGTGTGCAATACAGCTTGTCAGGTAGCTTTTCCAGGTTTAACAAGGCTCGCTACCTATTGTGTTTTCCTTACATGCCGAATAGGCTCCTTATATTTGGTATCCAAAAATCGAAGTACACAACTATGTCCTTATTCAATACACCGGAAAGAAAAACTCACGAACGTCTAATATCGCATCCCCTATGTTGTTCTAATATACGTAAATCATCTCTGGTATGATTGGCACAGTACAACGTCAGCGGTAGAACGTCTCATCTCTGGAAAAGATCGTTTTTGTCGGGTTTACCAAGGGTAAACCCTACATTAGTATCACTCTTCAGTTTTTCTTTTTTCTTCTGCACATGTGTAGTTTTGATCTCCTGCCCGGAGACTGTTCTCATTTGATGCCCTTTACAACATTCATAAAAAAGTATCGTTCTTCTGTCTGACAGTCATACACATATCTACAATGCACGGTAGCTTGTGCATTTAACTTGATAACGTGAACATTATCGCAGTAAAGTTGATCTTTCCAATTTCTTTTAAAATTTGCCTTTCTTGAGTTGATCTATTTTGCTGAAAAAGGGAGTTGAAACAGGTATTGAAAACAGGAGTTTGAAACAGGTGTTGAAACAGGTATTGAACTGAAAGAAAAAATTTGAACCATACACAGTAAACTACTGCATATAACAAAATGGGAGTTTCTTTGGAACAGTGTAGACTTTGCATCGGCAAACATAAAATTATTTGCCCCTCTATACACATGAGCAGTGTGACTAACGTCACAGGACCTACGAAGTAGAGTAGGCATTAGGACTCGATCGCATTTTCATTGAGATATGATGTGACCCTCCCCTACGGTACGTTTCATCATAATATGGTACATGTACAGCCTTCCATAACAGCCATAGGTTCTCTTTATAACATGCCTTTTATGAGATTGAGCAAGATTATATTCTGGGTATTTATATATTTACATCGATGTGTTCGTGCCACAAAAAATGAAAGTATATTGGTGAATGTTCTGGTCATTTAGTGATCCGGCCCTGGTACATCAAGCAGTTGAATAGACTCGGAGTTAAACACATTAATACTGGGCTTCACCAGCCTCCGTCTATAAATAGTTCGCTCAGCTGTATTGAGGTCGCTGTCCTCAGATCTGGCGGTTGAATCCAACAGCGAGAGAGCACCAGGCATGCCAGGGCTGACAGTTCCCAAATTCCATGGTGTCATATTTCCCTCGCTTAAATGATCGGACTTTTCTCCGTATGATCTATAACAATATACTGAAGTGTTAATTATAATTCTAATTTTAATCAGAATTATTTCAGATCAGAACTTGCTGGTAACAATGCCCTAATGCACGTTCATGCCAAAAATCAAGGTTCTAATGTCAACGGTTCTCCTTATTTTGCCAACGAAAGGATTCGGATGGACTGACTGACTGACTGACTCACTCATTACCGGACAATTGCGATCTGTAGCCTACTTCGTAGGAAAAGTAAGTTATCACAGCTTATGCTTCCAATTATCTATGCATTTCTACATTACTATATCTTAAAACGCCACAGTGAACGCAATTCAAGTAAACCCGACATCAGTACTTTAAGTACTTTGATTTGATTTATAACTATTGCCATTCCCAAGATATAGACATTCCTCCGTGAACAGATGAGTCCTCGATGACGCCCTGTATACCGTATTACGAATACAATGTGTATGTTATTCCGCAGTCCGGTTGTCATTGTTGTGTATATGTTAATGTCTATGATGATGAATACAAACAATCTGTACATTGTTTCTTGTTCTCGTCTTTCATGTCTCTCAGTAAGTCACATGGAATGCGCAGCTAACCGGTTGTACAACCCGAGAAAGCGAGTATACCTCACGCATTCGATATGCATCAAGAGTTCACATTCCCCACGAGTCGACGACTTTAAGGCGTGCTTTAGGCACAAGTTACCTATATTTTTGAAGAAACAATACAGGTCTAATAAACGTGTGTGCAATATATTTGATGACCGGTATGACACATCAAAATATTTCTCATACCATGCTGAATACAATGTCTCTTTGGAAGAACACATTGTTGGAATTTAAAAATCTAAAAATAATATAAATTCTTCGCTGCAATGTACACAATGTTGGATATCAAAATTATATTCAGCTATATTTTGAAAATATTTTTTTCATATATGAAATCGAAATATAGTGTCACATTCAGGTGAAATTTACTCGATACCTAACAAGTAGGAAAAATAGTAAATGTGTGTCATGTAAGACCAGGCACTTGATGAGCCCTACAATTCAAAATGGGCAGTGGGAAATTGAATAGAATCACCAAACTGGTTCTGCTCATTGAGTTTCTCAATCAATGCAATTTGCTTTCAGGTGATCTGCCTTACACTAACATTGCATTACTTTGGAATATCCTTCATGTTAGACTGACGCGAATTTCTCTTGACATTCTTGATCGTGGAAATAACAATATATGAAAAAATATATGTATAAACTACTTTCCTATCTAATATTCATGTCTAATATAGTGTACATTGTATCAGCGAATTTATAGAATTTCTAGGGCTGTATTTCAATAGTGTGTGTTAGGTCTTTATTGACTTCTGCTGGCAGCGCCTAGAAGCTTTGTTTCTGTAATTATACTCGTTAATTTACACTATTTGAATAAAGAGGTATCATATTTGCATTCAGCACAATATGAAGGTTATTTTGGTAGATGATAATGGTTCACCAACTTTATTGCAAAAATACGGTTAACAGACCACCAGTAATTTTTTTCAATAAAATGGTTAGGGATGACCTTAACAATC
>JAVTVY010035900.1:0-16202 GCA_036873755.1 Hanleya hanleyi
ACAGACAAGTCGTTTGTGTTAATTGCCGTCATTTACATCTGACGACAATACAGCTCACCAATCTCTAATGTAGGAGTTGTCACAGCGAAACAGCTCAACAATTACCAGTATACGAGTTGTCAGAGCATTTCCATCATAGCTCTCTAGATTTGCATCTAATACCGCTTATGCCGGTGCTAGGGGCCGTGTGGTCATATCATCCAAGTTGCCACATGAACAGGTACAATAAAAGCGTACCTGGAATACAACACATATCACGAATCGTTAGATTCTTGGTATGTGCTTTAGAATAGGTTAACCAGAAGACTATTCTGTGAAGTCATGTGACGCAGTCAGTATGTCGGCACCTCTTCCCACTTCCCTTATATGTGTTGTAATTTTTACCTGTATGTGTGAGGGATTCTGCTGGTGGACGTTTCGTCACCGAGGACCCGCCCCCTGTACAGACCTTTGATCTTTGATATATGTTGGCATTTGTGGAAGTTGATGCTGGGTCGACATCGGGCCTTACAGACTAGTCTTTTGTGTTAATTACCGTCATTTACATCTGACGACGATACAGCTCACCAATCTCCAATGTACGAGTTGTCACAGCGAAACAGCTCACCAATTACCAGTATACGAGTTGTCAGAGCATTTCCATCATAGCTCTCTAGATTTGTATCTAATACCGCTTATGCCGGTGCTAGGGGCCGTGTGGTCATATCATTCAAGTTGCCACATGAACAGGTACAATAAAAGCGTACCTGAGATACAACACATATCACGAATCGTTAGATTCTTGGTATTCGCTTTAGAATAGGTTTACCAGAAGACTATTCTGTGAAGTCATGTGACGCAGTCAGTGTGTCGGCACCTCTTCCCACTTCCCTTATATGTGTTGTAATTTTTACCTGTATATGGCGAGATTCTGCTGGTGGACGTTTCGTCCCCGAGGCCCGCCCCCTGTACAGAACTTTTGGTCTTTGATATATGTTGGCATTTGTGGGAAGTTGATGCTGGGTCGACATCGGGCCTTACAGACTAGTCTTTTGTGTTAATTGCCATCATTTACATCTGACGACGATACAGCTCACCAATCTCCAATGTACGAGTTGTCGCAGCGAAACAGCTCACCAATTACCAGTATACGAGTTGTCAGAGCATTTCCATCATAGCTCTCTAGATTTGTATCTAATACCGCTTATGCCGGTGCTAGGGGCCGTGTGGTCATATCATTCAAGTTGCTACATGAACAGGTACAATAAAAGCGTACCTGAGATGCAACACATATCACGAATCGTTAGATTCTTGGTATGCGCTTTAGAATAGGTTTACCAGAAGACTATTCTGTGAAGTCATGTGACGCAGTCAGTATGTCGGCACCTCTTCCCACTTCCCTTATATGTGTTGTAATTTTTACCTGTATATGGCGAGATTCTGCTGGTGGACGTTTCGTCCCCGAGGCCCGCCCCCTGTACAGACCTTTTGGTCTTTGATATATGTTGGCATTTGTGGGAAGTTGATGCTGGGTCGACATCGGGCCTTACAGACTAGTCTTTTGTGTTAATTACCGTCATTTACATCTGACGACGATACAGCTCACCAATCTTCAATGTACGAGTTGTCACAGCGAAACAGCTCACCAATTACCAGTATACGAGTGGTCAGAGCATTTCCATCATAGCTCTCTAGATTTGTATCTAATACCGCTTATGCCGGTGCTAGGGGCCGTGTGGTCATATCATCCAAGTTGCCACATGAACAGGTACAATAAAAGCGTACCTGAGATACAACACATATCACGAATCGTTAGATTCTTGGTATGCGCTTTAGAATAGGTTTACCAGAAGACTGTTCTGTGAAGTCAGGTGACGCAGTCAGTATGTCGGCACCTCTTCCCACTTCCCTTATATGTGTTGTAATTTTTACCTGTATATGGCGAGATTCTGCTGGTGGACGTTTCGTCCCCGAGGTCCGCCCCCTGTACAGACCTTTTGGTCTTTGATATATGTTAGCATTTGTGGGAAGTTGATGCTGGGTCGACATCGGGCCTTACAGACTAGTCTTTTGTGTTTATTACCGTCATTTACATCGGATGACGATACAGCTCACCAATCTCCAATGTACGAGTTGTCACAGCGAAACAGCTCACCAATTACCAGTATACGAGTTGTCAGAGCATTTCCATCATAGCTCTCTAGATTTGTATCTAATACCGCTTATGCCGGTGCTAGGGGCCGTGTGGTCATATCATTGAAGTTGCCACATGAACAGGTACAACAAAAGCGTACCTGAGATACAACACATATCACGAATCGTTAGATTCTTGGTATGCGCTTTAGAATAGGTTTACCAGAAGACTATTCTGTGAAGTCATGTGACGCAGTCAGTATGTCGGCACCTCTTCCCACTTCCCTTATATGTGTTGTAATTTTTACCTGTATATTGCGAGATTCTGCTGGTGGACGTTTCGTCCCCGAGGCCCGCCCCCTGTACAGACCTTTTGGTCTGTGATATATGTTGGCATTTGTGGGAAGTTGATGCTGGGTCGACATCGGGCCTTACAGACTAGTCTTTTGTGTTAATTACCGTCATTTACATCTGACGACGATACAGCTCATCAATCTCCAATGTACGAGTTGTCACAGCGAAACTGCTCACCAATTACCAGTATACGAGTTGTCAGAGCATTTCCATCATAGCTCTCTAGATTTGTATCTAATACCGCTTATGCCGGTGCTAGGGGCCGTGTGGTCATATCATCCATGTTGCCACATGAACAGGTACAATAAAAGCGTACCTGAGATACAACACATATCACGAATCGTTAGATTCTTGGTATGTGCTTTAGAATAGGTTTACCAGAAGACTATTCTGTGAAGTCATATGACGCAGTCAGTGTGTCGGCACCTCTTCCCACTTCCCTTATATGTGTTGTAATTTTTACCTGTATATGGCGAGATTCTGCTGGTGGACGTTTCGTCCCCGAGGCCCGCCCCCTGTACAGACCTTTGGTCTTTGATATATGTTGGCATTTGTGGGAAGTTGATGCTGGGTCGACATCGGGCCTTACAGACTAGTCTTTTGTGTTAATTACCGTCATTTACATCTGACGACGATACAGCTCACCAATCTCCAATGTACGACTTGTCACAGCGAAACAGCTCACCAATTACCAGTATACGAGTTGTCAGAGCATTTCCATCATAGCTCTCTAGATTTGTATCTAATACCGCTTATGCCGGTGCTAGGGGCCGTGTGGTCATATCATTCAAGTTGCCACATGAACAGGTACAATAAAAGCGTACCTGAGATACAACACATATCTCGAATCGTTAGATTCTTGGTATGTGCTTTAGAATAGGTTTACCGGAAGACTATTCTGTGAAGTCATATGACGCAGTCAGTATGTCGGCACCTCTTCCCACTTCCCTTATATGTGTTGTAATTTTTACATGTATATGGCGAGATTCTGCTGGTGGACGTTTCGTCCCCGAGGCCCGCCCCCTGTACAGACCTTTTGGTCTTTGATATATGTTGGCATTTGTGGGAAGTTGATGCTGGGTCGACATCGGGCCTTACAGACTAGTCTTTGTGTTAATTGCCGTCATTTACATCTGACGACGATACAGCTCACCAATCTCCAATGTACGAGTTGTCACAGCGAAACAGCTCACCAATTACCAGTATACGAGTTGTTAGAGCATTTCCATCATAGCTCTCTAGATTTGTATCTAATACCGCTTATGCCGGTGCTAGGGGCCGTGGTCATATCATTCAAGTTGCCACATGAACAGGTACAATAAAAGCGTACCTGAGATACAACACATATCACGAATCGTTAGATTCTTGGCATGTGCTTTAGAATAAGTTAACCAGAAGACTATTCTGTGAAGTCATGTGACGCAGTCAGTATGTCGGCACCTCTTCCCACTTCCCTTATATGTGTTGTAATTTTTACCTGTATATGGCGAGATTCTGCTGGTGGACGTTTCGTCCCCGAGGCCCGCCCCTGTACAGACCTTTTGGTCTTTGATATATGTTGGCATTTGTGGGAAGTTGATGCTGGGTCGACATCGGGCCTTACAGACTAGTCTTTTGTGTTAATTGCCGTCATTTACATCTGACGACGATACAGCTCACCAATCTCCAATGTACGAGTTGTCACAGCGAAACAGCTCACCAATTACCAGTATACGAGTGGTCAGAGCATTTCCATCATAGCTCTCTAGATTTGTATCTAATACCGCTTATGCCGGTGCTAGGGGCCGTGTGGTCATATCATTCAAGTTGCCACATGAACAGGTACAATAAAAGCGTACCTGAGATACAACACATATCACGAATCGTTAGATTCTTGGTATGCGCTTTAGAATAGGTTTACCAGAAGACTATTCTGTGAAGTCAGGTGACGCAGTCAGTATGTCGGCACCTCTTCCCACTTCCCTTATATGTGTTGTAATTTTTACCTGTATATGGCGAGATTCTGCTGGTGGACGTTTCGTCCCCGAGGTCCGCCCCCTGTACAGACCTTTTGGTCTTTGATATATGTTAGCATTTGTGGGAAGTTGATGCTGGGTCGACATCGGGCCTTACAGACTAGTCTTTTGTGTTAATTACCGTCATTTACATCTGACGACGATACAGCTCACCAATCTCCAATGTACGAGTTGTCACAGCGAAACAGCTCACCAATTACCAGTATACGAGTTGTCAGAGCATTTCCATCATAGCTCTCTAGATTTGTATCCAATACCGCTTATGCCGGTGCTAGGGGCCGTGTGGTCATATCATCCAAGTTGCCACATGAACAGGTACAATAAAAGCGTACCTGAGATACAACACATATCACGAATCGTTAGATTCTTGGTATGTGCTTTAGAATAGGTTTACCAGAAGACTATTCTGTGAAGTCATGTGACGCAGTCAGTATGTCGGCACCTCTTCCCACTTCCCTTATATGTGTTGTAATTTTTACCTGTATATTGCGAGATTCTGCTGGTGGACGTTTCGTCCCCGAGGCCCGCCCCCTGTACAGACCTTTTGGTCTGTGATATATGTTGGCATTTGTGGGAAGTTGATGCTGGGTCGACATCGGGCCTTACAGACTAGTCTTTTGTGTTAATTACCGTCATTTACATCTGACGACGATACAGCTCATCAATCTCCAATGTACGAGTTGTCACAGCGAAACTGCTCACCAATTACCAGTATACGAGTTGTCAGAGCATTTCCATCATAGCTCTCTAGATTTGTATCTAATACCGCTTATGCCGGTGCTAGGGGCCGTGTGGTCATATCATTCAAGTTGCCACATGAACAGGTACAATAAAAGCGTACCTGAGATACAACACATATCACGAATCGTTAGATTCTTGGTATGTGCTTTAGAATAGGTTAACCAGAAGACTATTCTGTGAAGTCATGACGCAGTCAGTATGTCGGCACCTCTTCCCACTTCCCTTATATGTGTTGTATTTTTTACCTGTATATGGCGAGAATCTGCTGGTGGACGTTTCGTCACCTAGGCCCGCCCCCTGTACAGACCGTTTGTTCTTTAATATACGTTGGCATTTGTGGGAAGTTGGTGCTGGGTCGACATCGTTCATTGCAGAATAGTCTTTTGTGCTAATTGCCGTCAGTTACATCTGACGACGATACAACACACCAATCTCCAATGTACGAGTTGTCACAGCGAAACAGCTCACCAATTACCAGTATACGAGTTGTCAGAGCATTTCCATCATAGCTCTCTAGATTTGTATCTAATACCGCTTATGCCGGTGCTAGGGGCCGTGTGGTCATATCATTCAAGTTGCCACATGAACAGGCACAATAAAAGCGTACCTGAGATACAACACATATCACGAATCGTTAGATTCTTAGTATGCGCTTTAGAATAGGTTTACCAGAAGACTATTCTGTGAAGTCATGTGACGCAGTCAGTATGTCGGCACCTCTTCCCACTTCCCTTATATGTGTTGTAATAGGAACATTTGTTTCCCGATATCCCCACTCGGACTGATAAAATTTCACATGACGTCAATGTCGGAGATTCTAATCCAGTAAAGCAGCACCCATATCGTTTGAATCCCATTAAACAAAACTATCTGAAAAAAGAGATTCAGTATTTATTGGACAATGACTTCATTGAACCAAGTAATAGTAACTGGAGTTCACCTTGTATCCTCGTTCCAAAGCCAGATGACAGTTACAGGATGTGTACTGACTACAGAATGGTGAACACATTGACCAAAACAGACACATTCCGTATTTCACGCATTGACGATTGCATTGATAAAGTGGGAAATGCCAAGTTTGTATCAAAGTTTGATCTCTGAAAGGATTTTGGCAAGTTCCACTGACAGATAGTGCCTAGTAGATATCAGCATTCGTCATTTGGTAGGGTCTGTTCAAGTACAAAGGCATTCCATTTGGAATGAAAAATTCTCCGGCCACGTTCCAGCGTCTCATCAACTGTGTAACTTCTGGTTTGGAAGGATGATAGACTTACATTGATGACGTCATTATCTACAGCGATACATGGGAAGTTCATCTACAGAGTTCGCGCACTGTTCAACCGACTAAGTGACGCCAAGCTGACAGTCAACCTTGGAAAAAATGAATTTGGACATGCACGTGTGACATTCTTGGGTCATGTTGTAGGTCAGGGTCAGGTAAAACCTGTAGATACTAAGGTTAGTGCTATCTCGCTATGTCCAAGACCAACATGTAAGAGACGACTGATGCGTTTCTTGGGTATGGCTGGTTACAATAGAAAATTTTGCCCAAATTTTTCATATATTACTGAGCCTTTAACTCAACTCTTAAGAAAATGGGCACGTTTTGTTTGGAACGATGAATGTGAATCAGCTTTTGAAAATCTGAAAGCCATACTCAAGAGCGCGCCAGTTCTTTCAGCGCCAGATTTTGATTCACCATTTAAGTTGGCTGTAGATGCTAGTGATGTTGCTGCTGGTGCCGTTTTGTTACAAGAAGACATAGATGGTGTAGATCACCCAATATGTTATTTTTCACGTAAATTTGACAAACATCAGAGAAATTATTCTACAATTGATAAAGAAAGTTTGGCAATGATATTGGCTTTATAACATTTTGATGTTTATGTTACTTCCTCATCATTGCCAATTACTGTATTCAGTGATCACAATCCACTTGTTTTCATAAGTAAGATGAAAAACAAAAATCAAAGATTGTTGAGATGGGGTTTGATGTTACAAGAATACAATATTGAAATCAGACATATTAAGGGCAAGGACAATTTGATTGCTGATTGTTTGTCTGGCATATAATGTTTTGAATTGTCAAGAAAGTTCCAAATTTGAAACATTCTTTTTTTAAGAGGGGGAGTGTCATGGTATTGTAGTCTATTATTAGACATTGTGGATGTTTCTGAAATCTATGGCTGACGCAAGCTTGTTTACGTACTATTATGTGGGTCAACCACTTTCTGGAAGATTATTGTAAATTGTATCTAGGTCAGATGATGCGTTAATGCTGTGTATTCTAGAAGCTTCTTGATTGGCAGAATAATCTGGAATGCCTCATAGAGTATAAATAGCGCATCACTCAGTCAGTCAGGAGGGAATTCCAACTGGCTTTTATGTGGGTCTGTTATACTGTGTTACTATCTGGATTTACCTTTGCCTGTAACTACGGACTGCTGGATTATTTACTCCTGTGTATGAACTGTTGGCTGCTGCATAATCTACGCTATTTGTTAACGGCTATCGGATATTGGACATTTACTGGGACTGTGTGCAACTGAGCAGTGTTGGATTACCACTGTTCAGAAGAGTGATGTGTGCGCGTCAACAAGGACTGTAAAGTGTACACTGGTATAGCATTGAACAGTAAGACTATATTTCATACATCTATTTGTTGTATTAACCTTACTTAAATTGTATACGATTTTAGTATTGTAAATAAATATTTGATTGTTAATCCTTGACTTCACACGTCTTTCTTTCTAAATACATAGCGATAAATATGCCGCACATTAGTAGCTTCGATTTCCTATTTTCGGGTCGAACCTATTATAAACAGTAATTTGCCTGCTCCTAACTGTCTAAGAGGAGAGTCAAAATATCAAAATATCATTCCGTATAAAGACAACGAAAGCAATTTCCTCTCAGTTTCAATGGATCAATCAGGCCGACAAACTTAACCCACACAAATCAACGGAAAACAAACATTATAAGTACAGACTGACACTTGAATGATTTCTCGAAAGACGATTCATTATATTTTTTTCAGTCAAGCAAGCTTAAAATTTGACTCTTCCATCTCCCACATCATAAACATGAGCAGTGTGGCTAATGCCACAGGACCTACGAAGTAGGGCAGGGTAGTTCTCATTCACCAAACGCTATATAGACGATCTTCTCACTGTGGATAATCGCTATACAAATGACGCAGTGAAGGATATATATCTACCTTCACTGGATTTGAAGAAAACTACAGATAACCCTACAGGCACATTATATTTAGACCTATATCTCTATAAAAATGAAGCGGGCCTTCTCTCTCGTCGACTGTATGACAAAAGAGATGATTACAATTTCGACATCGTAAACTATCCCTTTCTGGACAGTAATATTCCAGTGGGACCTGCATATGGCGTATACATATCCCGCCTATTAGCATTTGCTAGATCCTGTGTTAAATGTGACGATTTTAATCAACGTCACAAAACATTGTTGCAGAAACTTATAAAACAAGGCTACACCACCAAGCGCCTCCACTCAAAGTTTCTCAAATTTGGCGATACATATCGCATGCTGATAGCAAAATACGAGCGTAGCGTGAAGATCTATGGCGTTACGTTTCGTAACTTGTGTCTAATTCCGCTTAACCCGGGGCTAGGGCCGTATGAACCCATGTACTTCAAGATCCTCATGGTACTCATATGAACAGTCACAATCAAAGCGTGACTGAGATACATCATTCTTTAAATGACTTTACAACGAATATTATGGATTAAGAATACTGATCAGCGATACGGATTTGATATTTTTGGAACATCATGATGTCTTGTCGGCATCATTGAAAACTGTCGACCGCTTCACTTTTGCAGGAAACAAGCCTATGTTTATGTATACTATGATTGTCTTTTGGAATTTGGTGCTGATACTGTTATATGGAATATGGAATAGGTCTTTGGATTATGGAAGCGGATATTCTTTAATGGACGACGGCTGAATTATGAATGACGGACCAGACGCTTGTATTTAGGACTCCGACGCGAACTGAACTCTTGGAAATCCCCACCCTCCAGTTGAAATCCTGCCTATATTAAGATGGGCACTGCCCAAGTCAGAATCAGCAGTGATTTTGATCAAAAATCACCATAAATTTTCATCAAAATTAGGTCAGCTCAAAACTTGCTGGTAACAGTCCCCTAATGCACCTTCATACCAAAAATCAAGGTTCTAATGTTAACGGTTCTCCTTATTTTGCCGACGAAAGGATTCGGATGGACTGACTCACTCATTACCGGGCAATTTGCAAATGAGAGCCTACTTCTTAGGAATAATCGGAAATCGGTTAACGCCTTTATCATTTATTGTTTGTTAATATGGATTGTTCATTCTATTTGACAAGATACTTTAGTTTGTAGTTTGGCGATGAAGTTTACATTCTCCCATTGTCAGAGTTTTGCATATACACCTGACAGTAGGAGGTATATATGCGATCGGATGCCATGAGGATGTGAAGTTTACAGCGTGCTCTATCACAAGTACTATGTACAAAAAGTTTACCAGGTACATAAAACTGTTTCAAAATCATTACGCATAAACGTGAGTAGTATCGAAGCCCTGCTGCAAGGGGTCGAAGGAAGGTCACTGGGTCGAGCAAGTGTACAGAGGATCAGGGTATTTTTTAGAAGAGTCGTCTAGAGGTAGAGGCTACTTTTAGCGCATAGTCTGAGAAAGGCCATGCGGTCGTGCAGGTATACTTAAGTCTTGTAGAGGTAGGAACTATTTTCGGCGATGAGTCAGAGGTTGAACAGGTTTTCTTCGGTGGTATGGAGGTAGGAGCTATTTTTGGCGATGATTCAGAGGGATGGGCACGCCGGTGGCTTCGTGTTATAAATAGGACGACGCCTATTTACGACGATGACTAAGAGGGAAAGGGACAGGGGGGGGGGCGTCCACAAGTCGAAGTTAAATCACGTTCCGAGGAGACTCGAAAAATTCCAGTTTCTAGACGTATACGGTGGAAGAACCCCTTTTGATCAGTGCGCTAGCGAACGTAGTACAGCTTGTCCAAACCGGGTAAGTATTACATCCTTCGAGAACATTACTCCATAACTAACCAACTCTGGACGGCATCATTGCTTTGAGATGGTCGTCATTACTGCTGATCGTTTCTCTCGTCCATTAGTTTATGACTAATATAATTGGACGACGGCTGTCTAAAAAATGCCCGATCCATCTATGTATACGTATAAGTACGTACGGGCGGAGATGCTGGCTCTTTGGGAATTATGGATTCATCCCAATATCCATCGTTCGCATGGTGGCGGAATAATTATGGTATATTGCTGCTTTTGCTACATACAAAATGCCTTATGTTGGTGTGATCACGTGCGCTATAGGTCATAGCTCATGATCACGGTGTACTTGTATCCTTTATCAGAAATCAGAAATGATATTATTCGCATATGTATTGATTGATGAAATGATCGAGGTTTAAATATTTATAGTTTGTGATTATAATCTAATGAGAATTTCGTCCAGATTTGGTTAGTTATGGAGTAGTGTTCTCGAAGGATGTAATGGAAACGTCTAGTCCGTAATTCATATTCAGCCGTCGTCCATGATGTTCCAAAAATATCAAATCCGTATCGCTGATCAGTATTATTAATCCATATGATATACGTTCTAAAGTCGTTATCTAGAGTATGATGTATCTCAGTCAGGCTTTGATTATGACTGTTCATATGAACACTATGAGGATCTATAACTACATGGGTTCATACGGCCCCTAGCCCCGGGTTAAGCGGAGTTAGGCACAAGTTATGAAACGTACCACCATAGATCTTGCACGCTACGCTCGTATTTTGCCATCAGCATGCGATATGTATCGCCAAATTGGAGAAACTTCGAGTGGAGGCGCTTGATGATATAACCCTGTTTTACAAGCTTCTGCAATAATGTTTTGTGACGTTGATTAAAATCGTCACATTTAACACAGGATCTAGCAAATGCTACTAGACGAGATATGTATACGCCATATGCAGGTCCTTCTGGTATATTACTGTCCAGATGGGGATAGTTTACGATGCCGAAATTGTAATCATCTCTTTTGTCGTACAGTCGACGAGAGAGAAGGCCCGCTTCATTTTTAAAAAGATATAGGTCTAAATAAGATGTGCCGCTAGGGTCATCTGTAGTTTCCATCAAATCCAGTGAAGGTGGATTTTTATCCTTCACTGCGTCACTTTTATAGCGATTATCCACAGCAAGACGATCGTCCGTATAGCGTTTAGTAATACTCACTCGGGTTGAACATGCTGTACGTCGTTATCGAGTCTTCTCGGCACACGATTTAACTCCGGCTTCAGGACGATCCCGTGTGCCTTTCCCTCTGAGTCATCGCCGAAAATAGTCTCCGTCCTCTGTATAACCCTAGGCCACCTGCGTGTTCATCCCTCTGATTCATCGCGGAAAATACGACAGGAGAACACTTGGTCAACCTCTGACTCATCGCCGAAAATGGCTCCTACTTCTAGGCGAACGGAGTACGCCTGCACGACCTCATGGCCTTTCTCTGACTCCGCGCTAAGAAATACGCTCTGCATCTGGACGACCTCCGACCCCATGCCCTTTTGGCTCCCCCGTCGCTAAAAATAGCCTCGTCCTCTGTACACCTGCTCGACTCCGTAGCCTTCCGTAGACCCATTCCAAATACCGCCGGGAGCCCTCGGTGGCCGAGTGGTCTAGCTAGCCTCACACCGCTGAACCCGCACGGGTTCGAGTCCAGCTGGCCCATGTGTGAAAGATTGTCAGTTACTTGCCGAAGGGCGGTGGTTCTCTCCGGGTACTCCGGCTTCCTCCACCAACCAAACTGACTGTCACCAAATGAGTGAAACAAACTTGAGTGTGACATTAACCCAAATTCCCTCCCCTCCCTCCCAAATACCGCCTTCCATATAGACCCCCTTCCAAACAGACCCACTTATTACAGTAGCACTTCGATAGTACTAACGTGCATGAAACAACTGCGCATGACAAACCACTGTGCATGTACACACCACTGTGCATGATAATTTTTGTGTATTTTTTGCATCGAGTACTGTTCACAGAGTACACTCAGTTGTTAACCGGGCACATTTCTACACCTCCATCTATAGTGTCTGCCTATCTCTTAAAGTTACCATTGTACACTTGACCGTTAATGGATGTGAAATTGTAATAAACATTTCAGATTATTATTTATTACCAAAAGCTGTGCTTCGTACAGACCAAATACCCAAGTCTGATGTTGTTGACACTCAGAATCAAAAGTGACGTAACGCAGCGTCGACTGAGGGTTGAAATTGGGCTTTCGTTTGTTTTTGGCGTTTTCATATATATTTTAGCTTGTTTTTTAAATATATCTAAAATATGACACCTTGAACCAAAATTCGATGTAACAACACGGCAGATACGATGAGTTTAAAAACGTTAGATTCGTTTTGGTTCAAGGTGTCATATTTTAGATATATTAAAAAATCCATGCAAAAAAAATGTATCGAAAACGAAAAAAGTCACAAAAAGCCAAAATAAAAAACAACAACAACAAATGAAAGCCTAATTTCGACTCAGCGCTCATTGTTAGGTGTCGTAAAACAATCAATATCAAATTAGTGTATTTTGTCTGTTTTGCACAGTTTAATTTTTGGCTTTACTATTATAACCTCTATGGAAGATTTTCATATGTACTCCTTTAAATATTACACAGACCTATAGTTTCTTGTGAGAGAGAATTAAGCGTCAGTTTTCTGTTATGCCGGTTAAATACTCCGATGGTCTCCTTGTCATCCGTACCGCTGATGCGTTCTATTTTATCGGTAAAACACAGTGATGTCATGTTCGACATTTCTCTGCAATATGGTTTTTCTATATTTGAGCCAAGAGTACTAAAACAACGAGTACTACGACGAAATCATGTTGGAATATTCCTCTCTTGGAACAATTCCGGGTATGAGGCTGCATTATAACATACTTGGTTCCAATCAATGAGCCTATAGTTTTAACTATTTTGCGAATGTTTTCTTTTTTGCATTTTCAGGACCATTTATTGGAAATGGCTACAAATGATCCACCAGGAACCAGGAATCCTGTTGTCACAGAACGTTTCCTCACTTGTACCATTTGTTTGGAGCGGTTCCGAAAGCCGAAAGTGCTTCCCTGTCAGCACACGTTTTGTTTCGATTGTTTAGACGGATATGTTAAGAAAGATACCCGTGAAGGAAACTTTCGATGCCCCATTTGTCAGGCGGACACCTGCTTATCTCCCGAAGGAGTTTCCAACTTTAGGAACAATTTCTTCATCAATAGTCTTATGGATTATTTTGATCCTACTACATCAGATCAGAAGTCTTGCACAGTCTGTTCTCTGGATGATATAAAGGTCAATGCTCTGTCGAAATGTTTGGATTGCTCCGACTACCTTTGTGGGGATTGTTCAAAAAGTCACCAGAAAACTAGACAGACTCGTAATCACAAGGTTATGCCAATTTCAGAGATTAAAGCGCAACCGGAAATGGAATACATTCCGCAGACGAGAAGTCTCCCATGTTCGGAACACTCGGATGAGAACGTCCGCTACTTTTGCACACATAAGACGTGTCAGATACTGATCTGTCGAGATTGCAAGGCACTTTCTCATCATGCGCACAAGTGTATTTCTTTTAAAGATGCCATCATGGACAAGAAAAAACTTCTGGAAAAAAACCTCCTGAAGATGAGTAAAATAAAGCAGGAATTTTAAGAAAGAGCAGAACATATAAAAAAAGTTATGGTCGAAATAAAAGCGGAAGAAGACGCTGCAGTGAAAAATATCAGCCAGAAATTTCAAGATTTGATCAATGAGTTGGAGATAATCAAATCCAAAATGATCGAAGACGTTAATGGCAGAGCGACAGAGATGTTGAAGAAGATGCAGTTAACTGCTGAAGAGGATGATTCAAACGTTTCTCAGATAGAAAGTTTGGATGAGTATCTTTCTATCATGCTGGACAAGGCGGCTGACGTGGAAGTCTTGGACTCCTTCAACATGGTTGATAAACGTGCTGATTGTGTTTGTAAAGCATATCTTCGAAGCTCACATTATGCGAGTGGCTCACATTATGCGAGTGAAACAGATTTCAAGCAATACATAAAGGAATTATATGCTAACTCTTTTGCAGCCTGTCAGCAAACAGTGTTGCAATCTCAAACCAAATCAACCTAATCGAATGGAGAACGTGTTACAAAATATCCAAGCTGTACGCGTTTATCACGTACCGGTACTTGTTTTTAAGTATACGATACAATTGAATTCATGGTGCAAAGTAAATGTAATTCCATTGAAAGGATTTTATAAATTCGAGGAATTGTATGTTTTTCAACTTTTAAAAAATTCAGCAGGTGATGGCCTGAGCTCATCACCTTTTTCATCACCTTTTAAGGGTGTTGATCATATTTAATCAAATTACAAAGTGGATGCGCCATCGCCATTCTCCTGGTTGTTTATGCGCCCGTTACAACCTCAGGCATGCAAGTTTTCTAATTGCTGTCATTTGCTACAAATTACGGCGCTTTGTTATCTCCATTTATAAACTCACATCATGTGTTATCTAACCATGGCAGATAGGACATCGATCTTTCTACTTAATGCCCTTATATCGTGTGACACAAAAAAAATATGACCTGCTTTTATGCCGTACAAAGCGACACAGAGGTCACAGAACCTCCTTGCATTTCATATAAGTACACTAAATCTATAGCCACCAAAATATTCAATTACTCCAATGCTGTCCAAGAGTTTGACTGGAACTTATACACGTCAGGAGGCTATAGTTGTGATTGTGAATCGTCGAACTTTATCTATACACCATGCAAACATATTGTGACTGGTGACCTTAATGCGGTGAGTGATAAGGATCTGAAATTACTCCTGATGAAGGGACCTAAATATAGAGAGCCAAGAAGAATAAATCTGAAGGCCGACCAGAAGATAGTCCTGTCTGCATTGGAACAGTACGTTATTGATTGGTCTAAGCGAGAAAAAGTTGAACTTTACAGTACTGCTGATTGGCTGGACTCCCTCACCAAGAGCAAGGTCGTTGAAACAATCCGCCATATTGACAGAAGTACTCTTCCCCAACAAGTACTGAGAAACCTCAATTCGCAAGAAGTTCTAGCAAATCTCCAGAGTAAATTCGTCATAGTCCCAGCAGACAAAGCTCCGAATAATATAATATTCATATGTAAATATTACTATTACCAGGTGCTGGTTAAGAATTGAGTGTAGACATATCTTCATCAAATACGTCTACTTACTCCCAAACTGCATTTACTCTGGAAGATTTATTTAACAATCACAAAAAGTTTCTCACGGAAAGAGGTATTTGTCTGCCAACCAATCATAACGACATACCAAACATATACTGGACTCCCAAAATGCATAAATCACCATACAAAGCTAGATTCATAGCTGGTTCTAGAAGCTGCACCACCAAGCTTCTTTCAACCCTATTGACGAGGGCCCTTCATGAGGTAAAAGCATTTTGGGGAAAGGTATTGCGCCACTATTTCTAAGAACTCTGGCGTTGAATGTATGTGGATATTGAAAAACTCAGAATGTCTTACGGAGGAACTTGATGCTAAAGGTCACATACCGTACAGACATGTATCCACATGGGATTTCTCGACTCTCTATACTACAATCCCTCATCAGGACCTTATTGACCGTATAAGTTCATTAATAGTATCTGTGTTCAAGAAAACTGATCGTAGATACATTAATGTCGGAAGCCATAAAGCATTCTTTAGCTCGACTACATACAAGAGATATCATTCATGGGATGTTTCTTGTTTATAGAGTTGCTTGAATTTCTCATTAAAAATATCTATGTGAAATTTGGCAACACAATATATCAGCAGCATATAGGTATTCCAATGGGTACTAATTGTGCACCCCTGTTGGCTGACCTGTATCTGTTCTCT
>JAVTVY010035901.1:0-16766 GCA_036873755.1 Hanleya hanleyi
AAAATACCAGTTTCAGCGGAGCCTACCCAGAGAATCCCTTTGACTTTAAACATTTCGGCATCGATTTTGTGGCTCTGCATGTGGATGGACAACAGGTGCCAGCCACGGCCTTAACCCCGAACTTTGGGCGGAGGAATTTCATTCGAGCCTATCAGAGCCTGTTTACAGCCACCGGTCAAATCAACCAGGACGAAGGGAATATGATCGGTCGGGAGGACTACGCGAACGGATACACGTTGTTCTGTTTCGATCTGACCCCCACCTTAGAGAACGACCATCAGCTGGCCCTGACCAAGCAAGGCAATTTACGGTTGGAAATCCACTTTGCACGAGCCCTGGCGACCACCGTCAATGTGGTCTGCTACGCCGAGTTTGACAACATCATTCAAGTGGACAAGGCGCGCAACGTCCTGTGTGACTTCTCCACCTAACATGGATACAGACCAGATAACCACCGTGCTGGAGACTGACCCAGGAACACGTAGGGTGTTTCAAGGAGTGTTCGCCCGAGATGTGTTTCCATTAGACCGTATGTATCCGGCTGCTTACGTTCTCAACACGGACCCGATGGATCGACCCGGTGAACACTGGGTGGCCGTGTACTTGACAGAAGAGCAGGGGGAATACTTTGACCCGTACGGTCTGCCACCCCTCCATCCCGATTTAACAGGCTTCATGGATCAAGGCACAGAGACGTGGTGTTGGAACAGTCAAACGTTGCAAAGCCTGACCAGTGGCGTGTGCGGACAATATTGCTTGTTTTACCTGTACCATCGATGCCGGGAAGACCCTTATCTACTATCGTACAGATGTTTGACGAGTACCCCCAGGCCGAGGACCGCGATGTACTCGTCTATGACTGGGCCGCCCATCATTTCAATGTACAAGCCCCGTTCTGGGCTTAAGTTAATGACAAGCCCCTTTGTTCTGGGCTTCAATGTACAAGCCCCTTGTTCTGGGCTTCAGTTAATGACAAGCCCCTTGTTCTGGGCTTCAGTTAATGACAAGCCCCTTGTTCTGGGCTTGAGTTTTCACGTGGTTGTTCTCACGTTGTTGTTGTTCACTGAATAAAAAAAAAAAAAAATGAGATCTCACCAAAAAACCCTATCTTGTGTGTTTTATTCCTAATGCATCAATGCCCAATGTGGAGATTCAGTCAAACTGAAATCAGTGGTGTAGGATTGGGGTCAAAATGTAACCCATCAAGTTTAGAAGGCAAGAGCACTATAGTAAAAAATAGAGAGCCAATGAAATCAGCCTACAGACCAAGTACGTGTCTTTGGTCTAGGTTTGGAGCGGGCATTTCATTGAGGTACGTGTATAGAGTGAAGAGACTCGTCCAACACGTATAGATTATGACTATAAGTTCTATGAGCATAATGCATGAAAGTGGCTTTGAACACCGTATTAGTCAATCAGTGGCCTAGAATGGAGCCAAAGGTAACCCATCCATGTCCAGAAAAAACATTACCCGGGTGTACAAGAACCCAGATGTAGGCGCGGACGTCAGCGAAAGCACACCGTGAATACCCCAATTCGATTGGCTGATTGTTCGATCGCTGATTGGTTCTTTTTCTCGACCGTTGATTGGCTCTTTTTCTCGACCGCTGATTGGCTCTTTTTCTCGACCGCTGATTGGTCCATGGAACTGCCCATCTTTCCCAGGTTCATCTAGAATCCCCCTAGAATCTAGAATTTTTTATTGTGCTCAAGCTCTGACTATAGCGATGCCGCAACATTGTCTCATTGGACATTGGACCGTCTGACCTGGAGGTGACCCTTTGACCTTTTGACCCGCGTCCCCGCGCGCACTGCCGGGGATGACGCGCACTTCCGGAGAACTCGCGCGCGCGCTCGCGCTGCGGGGCGCTGGGGCGGGGCGGGAAAACCCACCGGCGATTGAACATACGGACGTCTAAGAGGAAACATTAGGAACTCTTCTATGTTTGGATGTAGTTTTTAGTGAAAAACCCGGAAGTGACGTCATACAGGGTCCAGTTTTCGACACTAAGTGACCACATCCGACAAAATGGCCAGTTTTCGACACCGGATGTGCCGCCATCTTGAACATACGTGCCGCCATCTTGGATATGTCCCATAATGCACCGGGTCAAAATACTCGCTTCTGATTGGACGAGAGCTCTGGGACGGATTTGAAATACTCGCTTCTGATTGGACGAGACCTCCGTATTGCATCTGCGCATGCGCAGAATGATATTCCTACCGCACACCCAACCCATCAGATGCCCCTTCACGAATGCTTCACTTAGATACCTCACTCGACCCCATTGGTGCATTAGGGGCTCCCCTACATCCCAACACGGCTATTTTCATACACTTGGGCCACCGCGCATGCGCAGAATGCCGATAGTTCAACCCCATACCCAGCCCATCAGATGCCCCTTCACATAAGCTTCACTTTGATACCTCACTCGACCCCATTGGTCCATTAGGGGCTCCCCTAGCTCCCAACACGGCTATTTTCATACCCTTGGGCCACCGCGCATGCGCAGAATGCCGATAGTTCAGCCCCATATCCAGCCCATCAGATGCCCCTTCACGAATGCTTCACTTTGATACCTCACTCGACCCCATTGGACCATTAGGGGCTCCCCTAGCTCCAAAACGTCTATTTCCATACCCTTGGGTCACCACGCATGCGCAGAATGCCGATATTTCAACCCCACGCCCAGTCCATCAGATGCCCCTTCACGAATGCTTCACTTTGATACCTCATACGACTCCATTGGCCCATTAGGGACTCCCTAGCTCCAAAACCGCTATTTCCATACCCTTGGGCCACCGCGCATGCGCAGAATGCCGATATTTCAACCCCACACCCAGCCCATCAGATGCCCCTTCACGAATGCTTCACATCGATACCTCACTCGACCCCACTGGACCAGTAGTCAATCTCCTAGCTCCAAAAAGGCTATTTTCATACCCTTTGGCCTCCGCGCATGCGCAGAATGCCGATAGTTCAACCCCGCGCCCAGCCCATCAGATGCCCCTTCACCTAACCTTCAATTTGATACCTCACTCGACCCCATCGGACCCTTAGGGGCTCCCCTAGATCCAAAAAGGCTATTTTCATACCCTTCGGCCGCCGCGCATGCGCAGAATGACGATATTTCAACCCCACACCCAGCCCATTAGATGCTCCTTCACCTAACCTTCACTTTGATACCTCACTCGACCCCATCGGACCATTTTATCTAGGGACTACTTTTTCTCCGCGGAAGCTTTTTCCCGAGACCGAATCACCGCCAAAACCACGGCCAAACCGCATCACCGCGCATGAATACATTTTTTTTTTTTTTTTTTTTGCCGGAACTTTTTTTTTGCCCGAACATGCCCGAACATGCCGTCCACCTCCCACACACTAAAACCGGCCGCCATCTTATCCCACCTCCCACACAACACACAAATACGGGCCGCCATCTTGTCCCACCTCCCACACAACACACAAATACGGGCCGCCATCTTGTCCCACCTCCCACACAACACACTAAAACGGACCGCCATCTTGTCCCACCTCCCACACGACACTAAAACAGGCCGCCATCTTGTCCCACCTCCCACACGACACTAAAACTCGCCGCCATCTTGTCCCACCTCCCACACGACACTAAAACCGGCCGCCATCTTGTCCCACCTCCCACACAACACACAAAAACACACAAATACAGCCCGCCATCTTGTCCCACCTCCCACACAACACACTAAAACCAACCGCCATCTTGTCCCACCTCCCACACGACACTAAAACAGGCCGCCATCTTGTCCCACCTCCCACACGACACTAAAACCGGCCGCCATCTTGTCCCACCTCTCACACGACACTAAAACCAGCCGCCATCTTGTCCCACCTCCCACAGTCCCTCACGCGCACATCCACAATTATGACGTCACCACCAAGCGCAGTCAAACTACATTCTCGCATTTGATTGGTCAATATTTCACAATTGACCTCTATGACCTCTACATCCGGGTTTACACTGACTTATTTTGCCCGCTGTATACTACTTGGGTCGTGTGGGCATGTCATTCAAGATGTCCACATGAACATCTACGAGAAAAGCTTGGCAGAGATACAAATCGTCACAGGGATCATTGCTGGTTCTGGTGATGCTTTTATATATGCTGTCAATATTGGCTTGTGGTGTCATATGAGTGTTTGTCAGTATGCGACATGTTATTCACCAACATTTTTTATAATATAGATGGAAATAGTGTTTGATATAATGAATAATTTAGCCGTCAACCGTGGGATTCCAATTCACGACCACTTTTCAATGAGTTGAGTTGCTTGTGAAGGAGGTGTCGGGACGGTTAGATTATTCTGTCTCTCAAGAATTATTTCCTTACATACCAATTACTTTGTCCGGGGGGGGGGGGGCTAATCTTCATACAAAATTGTCATTTCTATATTACAAAGCTAGTTGCGCAGTTTGCAGACGTTTAAATGAGGGTGGAAGCAGTCAACAGTTCCATGAGTGCCACATCCATTCGAGACAAATAATTATGTTACTCGAATTCTTTTTTGAAAGCAGTGTGTGTTTTAAAGTGCTAATGCAGCGAAATTTTTATTAAATAATTTCATTCGCATATCGCTGGCTTGCTCGTCGATCGGCATGTCATACTTATGACGTCACATATACGAAAACATGGCGACCGTAAATGTCGCACTTTATCTGCTAACCCCCTTGCGTTTCGTAGCAAAATATAATATCTTCCTGTTTGAAACTCTCTGTGAGAATTTTATTAAATTAAAGCAGAAATCCCAAACCGAAAAATTTCATGATAAAAATGAAATTGACAATTTCGCTGCATTAGCACTTTAACAAAGCAGCTTTTTGTTTCAATCCAAAACCAAAAAAGGACTAGAGGCCCTATCTCGGGTGAAAAATATGTTTTGTTTTTTTTAATATTGTATCTTAATATAGTCCAGAACGCTTTTCTTCTTCTATTGAAATAATTTCTGGGAAAATTATTCCCGTATGTGAAATTGGTGAGAGAGATGAGAGGTGATACTGATACGTCTGACGATTAAAAAGCAACCATATGACTCCACAGAGAAGCTAGTCTGGGCATCTCACATGCTTGGTATCTCGCCTAGTAGCATTTGCTAGATCCTGTGTTAAATGTGACGATTTTAATCAACGTCACAAAACATTGTTGCAGAAACTTATAAAACAGGGCTATATCATCAAGCGCCTCCACGCAAGATTTATGGCGTTACGTTTCGTAACTTGTGTCTAATTACGCTTAACCCGGGTCTAGGGGCCGGATGAGCCCATGCACTTCAAGATCCTAATGATGCTCATATGAATATTCACAATCAAGGCGTGACAGATACATCATTCTCTGGATGACGACTTCACAACGAATATTATGGATTAAGAATACTGATCAGCGATACGGAGTTGATATTTTTGAAACATTATGATGTCTTGTCGGCATCATTGAAAACTGTTGGCCGCTTCTTCCTTGCAGGAAACTAGCCTATGTTTATGTATTGTCTTTTTGAATTTGGTGCTAATACTGTTATATGGAATATGGAATAGGTCTTGGGATTATGGACGCGGATATTCTTTAATGGACGACGGCTGACTTATGAATGACGGACCTGACGCTTGTAATTTATTGCAGTATGAAGTAACCACACGGTCCGTTGCACCGGCTTAAGCGGAAATAGATATACAGGAAAAAAAATCATTGAAGTAATTGAGGAAATTTTGAACTGACTGTGAGCCACAAAAGTTACAGTTATCCAATGGCTATGAATGTGATCCGAATTTGAATCATCTGTCCAACCAGACTCCAAGTATTCGGCTCAGTTCATGAGTGTACCAATTCATTTATGTTTGGTTAAGTCTTAGACAACAGTAATATAATCCAAGTTGCCAAAAAGTTTCGAATTTGTAATCACTGGATCACTGAGCCATCACTGAGTCGGAATTAAAAAACTGCTTGGCTCACTGAGCTATCCGATTTTTGCAGAGTTCAGTTGGCTCGAAATGGGATCAAACTTTTGAATTTTTTTACTTTTTTTTATTGACTCCTCGGTAGATCAATAGCCATATTCAAGCTTTCTACAAAATGTTGTTTTTTCAAAATTAAATGAAACATGGAAAGCTATATTATTTATTCATTATATTAAATTTCTGATGTTGGTAAGGAAGACGAGTGTAATTTTCATGTAAATTTTAATACATATTCTGTTACACATAATACATAAGTTTGACACCGCTTTTCAATTGATATCCAGTTAATATGCTGGAGTCTAAATCTAACTCTTAACTGCACAGTCACCTTTTTTCTTTCTGATTTATTTTGAATATGGACAGAAACGTGTTACATCTTACTCAACCCTCATTTTTAGAACCAAAATTTTATCTGATATACTAGTGTCAGGAAGTTTGGTCAATTCTACCACTGAATACCCCCAAAAAGTTCATTTGCACGTGAAATAGAGTACATTTTGATCAACAATGAATCTGTTTCTTCACAATTGTCCGTATCCATAATTATTTTTTTCGAGTATTCTTCAGCATTATTCTTCTGTACTCAACGTCTGGAGGATTTGGAATGAAAGAAAAATCACATCACCCACAAGGGAACTTCTCCCTGGTAAACATTATATCATTCTCGATTGTCCGAGAGTATCGCACCACCGATTGTACATTAATCATTGAATTCAACGACCAGGCCTACTCAGACAATTAGTTGGCAAAGATGACGTAACATGTTTTTAGTATATCGTACCTGCATTATCATCTGCACATCATTGCGATCGAAAAAGCTTGGCGGCTCGAAACAGTCACATCAAACAGTTGCGTGGAGAGAAGGTGTTCAATCAATATGTCTACACCGTGGACGCCATGGAATCTACTCAGAGCAATCACCACATTGATAAGACCCTTTATGTTTGAACGGATGGCAAGTGTTCTCACAATAAATACGCGTTGTATAACAGGAGATTGCCTCCCAGAATATGGCATGCATATATGTGTTATATTTCACATGGCAGAAATGCAAGTTATTTTGCAGTATAAATATCTATTCATCACCTCATGGTTGTCAATTATAGCGTTGATGTTGCAGCTGTGGTGGAAAACAAAAAGGAAAGACGAGCTTTATTAAACATATAGACATATATTTTGATATTTCAATGAACCTCATTTTACAGGAAATGTGCTGCTACTCTTGAAATATAAACAATCGATGTCTGAATATAATTACACAATTCTGTTGCAATCGTGTAACCCCAGCTATGTCACTGTGAATCAATAATCTATAATTCAAATATATGTTTACTCAGTCGGTCATATATACGACACGGATATTGACATTGCGGAAATAAACATTAAGACACATATGCACGATCTACACCTGTTGTTTCCATGCTTCTTTCAATGAACTCTTCTCTTTCACATAATTCATCACTTTCCATTAGATTACTTGATAGGGCTAGTATATCATCGCTCCTAAATATTTGTATCTAATGCCGTTCAAGCCGGTGCAGCGGTCGTCTGGTCATGCCATCGAAGATCTCCATATAAACGTCTACAATAAATGCGTGACTGATACAAATCACCGCAGGGATCTTTTCTCTTTTTTTTTAGAAATATGCAGTCAGTATTTTTGGTTGTGGGAGCATGGGATTTCTTGTCAGTATGCCGCCATCTTTTTCCATCACCCTTGTTATGTTGCGTTCATTGTTTGGCTGTATATAGTGATATTCCGCCATTCAAAATGTCCACATGAATCTCTACAATAAAAGCGTGGCTGGGATAGAAAAGAGAGAGAGAATTAAGGTTTAACGTCGCGTTCAGCAATATTTTAGATATATAGCGACGATCAAAAAAAATCTTGTCTAAGTATGCCAGCAAAACAAGTCAACAACCAAACAATCTAAAAGTGATCAACACAACACATTAAAAGCATGTACATACATTAAAATTTATACAACAAACCGATTTCTCTCAAATAATCTATAATCGAATCGTATTTCACCCGACTAAAAAGATCTTCTAAATTAGCTGCTCGATAAAATAATCTCTTAAAATCTATAAAGTCGATCAAAATAAATTCCACTGTGAGATCGTTGCAAGGAATACACCTCGAAACTGGTTCGTGTATGGTCGATTCTACACCGACTGATCATGGCTTGATCGAAACGTTTCTGGCTGCTCAGATGAGTATACCCCATAGTTTGTTTTTTTGGTTGTTTTTTTTTGACTCACGAAGTTGGTTTTTTGCTCAGCATCTCATGAAGATTGAAACAACTTTCTTATACAGCACAGATACAGGATCTGAAATCGCTAAACCTTCCAACCGGATCAACCTCATTATCTGCGGCTGCCTTAGCCATTTCATCGGCCTCAGTATTTCCTTTGATGCCAACATGTCTAGGTAACCAACAAAACACAATATCAATCTGTTGATCAAATCTACGTTCATATAACTGTAGAATATGCAAGATGGTGGGATGAGTTGAATATCCGCTCTTAATGGCTTGAATGCATGGCGGTGAATCTGATAATATGAAATAGTTTTCTCATTTAGTGGACTCTACAGCTGACAAAAGAGCTTTGACTTCGACAGTGAATATCGGACTTTTACCTGGTATCGAAAGCTTTTAGTTTTGGCTACTCTGTCACCATCATAAGAACAAAATGTATAAATAGCCTGATGCGATCATATTATTCTCTTTGTAGACCAAATTCAAATTCACTAGCTGGCTCGTGTCTACCTTCTTATATTTCGTCAATGTAATATCTACTTCTGGTCAAGCTAACTACCATGATGGAATTGCCAAGAGCTTGTTAGGGAAAATTTGAATGAGTTTAAACCAGCTTCTATAATGTGTGGTTTCATACCAATTTCAAGAGATTGAATAAAGGAGGATTTTTAAAATACAAATCTCGGAAATTAGGGTTGAATTGGAGCGATATGGAATAGGTGGGAAAAATTGACGACGTCTGGCAATTAATAACCAGATGACTCTAGAGCTTCCCTCGGCACCTCACATTGAGACCTGATAATTCGGTAGATTCTCGGACGTAGCCTTAGTATCTCAACCGTGCTTTTGTTACAGATTTTTATGTGGAGACTATGAAGTATCCACACGGCCCTAGCACCGGATTAAGCGGAATTAGATACGCTGGCTCGGGAGCTGTGGTGACATATCAGCTCAAACAAATAACTCCTATGATGTTAATGGATAAGCATCGAGGATACAAACACAGTTATACGCAGGCTTTGGGAGATTAGACCGCAATTTTGTGATGTATTGCAGTGAAAGTTTAATTCTTCGAAGCGATAAGGGAATTCGTCTGCTCCACATATAAACTTTCTTGAGGGGATGTTCTGAACGCTTCGAGGCTTAGTCCTTGATGTAGATTAGAATCTTGCTTTGCCAAGTTGGACTTGCTTGCACCGTTGTAAACAATAGAGCCATGATCAAGTTTAGAGTGAAAAAATGATCGATATAAATGGAGAAGAATTTTTTGATCCCCTACCCACTTAAAAGCTGGTAACCATACTCAATAAATCAAGAGCTTCCGTGCATTTAGCTTTCGGGCAATTTATATGAGATAAGAACGTTAATCGGTGAGCAAACACAATTTCTAAGAATTTTGCTTGTGTTACTACCTTGATCTTAGTCCCATGTAATTACTATATCTTTGTGTTGGAAATACTTTCCACAAAAGTGTATACAATTTCTCTTGGCTCTAAAAACTTGAAACCATTTTCTATATACCATTTCTAGATTCTATTAGACACGATATGTTGAAATCATATACAAAGAGAAAATTATCAATGGATTCATTCAAAACTTCATTCAAAAACTAAACTGTTGATCTTGATTCTGAACGGAGTACTGGACGAAATACTGCATTGTGGAACCCCCTGATCCTGATCGAAATGATCAGACATAGTCATACCCAGCCGAACTTGAAATTGTCTGTCATTCACAAAGTTGGAAATAAAATGGGTAAACGACCTTTTAATCCTGTAGCATAAAGGTCTTTCAAAATCTCGTATTTCCAAATATATGCATTTGCTAAATAAATAAAAAATAGAAATCACGTGCCCATTCTTGACGAAAGCATTCTTGACAAAGGAATCTAATCTAACTAAATTTTCAATGGTACTTCTTTTTTGACGAAAACCAGCTTGAATATCAGTAAGTTTCTTTTCAGTTTCTAGGTACCGATCAAGGCGATCATTTATCATGCGTTCAATTGTTTTACAAACACAGCTAGTCAGTGAAATCGGACGATAATTACCAGGGTTTATATGGTTGTCGCCGTTCTGCTTTATTCCTATATTTCTTTGCTTATTCACGATCAGTTTTGATTATTGGTATGCTTTTAGAAATATGCACTCAGTATGTCTGCCTGTGGGTCATATGATTTCTTGTCAGTATGCCATCATCTTTATCCAGCATCGTTGTTATGCTGTGTTCAAATTTTGCCTGTACATTTTATCACAGATATTACAGTCTATCTGTGTCCATAATAAAGAGAACTCCACAAAATGACTGTCATTACTCCGTAGTATTGATATATATCATGTTTTAAATGAAAATAAACGAAAAAATTAAATAGATATGTATAAGCCGTGGATGCCATGGAATCTATTCCTAGTAATTACCACATTAATAAGATCCTTGCATATGTGTTATATTTCACATGGCAGAAATGCATGTTATTTTACAGTTAAATGTCTATGGTTGCCAATTATAGGGCTGCATTTGAAGCTGTGGTGGAAAACAAAACGGAAAATGACCTACATTAAAAACATATAGACATATATTTTGATATTTGAATGGGCCTCATATTTTTCAGGATATATATTGCTGTTCTTGATGAATAAGCAATCATTGTATGAATATAATTACACAGATAATTTCGAGAACGTTTAATTTCAGCTATGTCGCCGTGAATCAATAATCTGCAATTCATAGAAATGTTCAGTCAATGATATAACACACGGATATTTACATTACTTTACCAAACTATGATCATATTCAATGAACCCTTCTCTTTAACAATGTCATTTTGAAAGTGTGTAGGATTTATAACCATGTATTTTAGGATGACGCTTTCTTGTTAAAGCACAAATACTACAGTTTTTCCTTTTCTGCAGCGTGTATAACAATCATTCTCATGGCATCAGATTATATATCCCCTGTTGTCATATATACCCTCTGATTTCAAAGTGGGGTAAATTGCGACGCACAGCTTTTCTGCGCAGGGATTTTTGCCCAATCAACAGCCTCCGTTACTAAATGAAGCGAACTTGTTGAGGTTACCGAATGGGGCCGATGATTTCCGAAAACCTCAGCGTAACTTTGGCGAGCCAATCAACATAGGCGTTGTATATCGACGAGAACAAACAGCGGCAATACTTTATGTTACAAGGAGCGCCCTGTTTCATAAACCGGACTGGTGTTTGTGATCTGTCGGTTAACTTCCATCATGAACGAGCAAGTAAATGTAGCCCTGGGATTTACTGCCACATTTCTTGGACCTTTTGTTAACGATTTCTACTTGAACTGATTTTTGTCAAGACTACTTTTCTGACGACCTTCTCCCGTTATTTAACGACCATAGGATACTTAAAACCTCATCATAGTCACCTTTCAAATTTATCCTTAAACCATCGTAATTTAATATAATAAATCTTGCCAAAAGGCTGATATGGAAAGTTGTCTGTGATGATCAAATTAAACACAGCATATATAGGTGGCGAAAAAAGATGCCGGCGGACTGATATGAAGTCATATGATCCCACATGTCAATATTCTTCGTGCATATCTAAATACACCACATGGACCGAGAATGATCCATGCGATGATTTGTATCTTAGCCACGCTATTATTGTAGTTGTTCATGTAGATATCTTGAATGACATGCCTACACGACCCCTAGTACCGGCTTGAACGGTATTAGATACAGATATACAAGAGCAATTATGTATTATCCCTATAAAGTCAACTGATGGAAAATGATTAACTATGTGACCGTTAGATAGAAGAAATAGCCCAAACCGGGAAAGTATTAGTAGAATGCCAGTTGCTCTCTCCTAACCTTTTCAGCCTATCTCATCTCTCCCCCTCTTGCCTTCTCCCTCTCGCTGCCAGAATGCAACCCCAGCCATCCTAAGCTTGTCGTAGGAGGCGACTAATATGGAATCGTCGAAATATGACTTGAATATTGTTGAAAGCGATGTTAAATCTTAACTCACTCACTCACTCATCCTAGAACACAAGTCTGCGAGGTTCGACGCCGATCAAGCGCTTGATTCTCCACCATATTAAGTAGTAGATATACTGAAAATGATGCACAAACCCCACTGAGACAGCCTGCAAACAAGACAGGGAAGCTTTCCAGTTGTATTTTCCTTTGCACTTTCATTTGTCTAGCCTTGGAGTTTCTAATATCTATACCATGTACACCGAAATTGAAATAAAACTTATTTTTACTTGCCTATAAACTTTTAGTTCACTTTAATGGCAAATTTGGCATTAAGTTATAGTCTTAAACATATGAATAATATAAACGAATTATGATGAATGTATATCAGTTAACGTCTTATCACATTTACCGCCGAGATTAATACTTGCTCACATAAATTTAAACTGCAAATGACCATTATTGTTGTAATTCATTTCATAATCTGTTATTAGGGAGGAAGTTTGATTTCAAGCATGTATTAAGGGTATTCCATGAACGCACGTTGAGGTTGAAAGCTGGAAGTTTTCTATCTATTGTAAATCAGGGTTACACTCTGTTTTGACCCCGGTGGTTTCACAATCACTTCTCTTCTTTGACAAATGTATAAGCTATTCTTCATTACTGGCGGAATTAGGAATATTAGCAATTAAAGTTCGGAAAAAAATTGGTTGCGTCATCTTTTGTAACACGAGTCATAATCTACATTATGCAACCAAAGAATAAACTTTGCATGCGATTAAGAACCCTAGATCTGGAGGTCATCACATTCAACAGATGACACCTTTGTACATGTGTAAACTGGATCAGAGTTAGTAAAACATGTATGCTCAAAATGTAACATGTGTCACGATGGAATTACCCCTATGCAATTCAGCACCTCAACTATTATGGAGTTTTATATGGAGATAATTACAAAGTTATTTCAATATCACGGAGTAAGTTGTGTATAGTTATGGTTGTAGAGTCGAGTTTGTTATACACATTGCAAAAAAAACATATTTACACCTGAAGTTCCAGCACGATATCTGTACTTAACCAATAAAGTGTCATCCTAAGAATATTTGGATACAAAAGGCTATTCTCGTTATCAATTCAGAATCATTTTCTGGTCGATATAACATCAGAATCGCCATAAGGAGTTTCACTAACACGCTTCAATACAATGCCGTCAAAGTCGTCCATTTATTTGCTTTTAATCATTTTTTTTTCCAGTGATTATATGTGAAGCCGAACAGCGTAATATTACAGCCAACGTTATGGGACAATTGATGGATGACACAAAGGAGACGATCTCATTCCAGTTTCTGGTAATCTCGGGATCTTCGCTGTACGAGGATATAACAGGATGTAAGAAAGCATTGCCTTTACTTAATTAATTCAGTTCAATTGAATCTGAAAATTATTAGCTTATCATTCGTTTTGCAAGAGGAAAAATGATGAAAAATGGTTGAGAAAACTCGGAAAACACAAATTTCTGGGCCATCGTGGTCGCTTTTTTGCATACCCATACACCCCATATTGTGCAAATATGTGTGAACATTATCCACTCCCCCCAAGACTCGGACCAGACAGCAGTGATATATTCTTACTCTAAGGATGAATCTCAGAATTTCAGATATTCTTTTCAGCTTTAACTGTATATACATTTGTCGAATGTAATGCATCAAACTAACCGTGCGTGTTATGAAGGTCAGTCGCCGCTCAGATATTTACTGGGGTAATGCACATGCGCTTATCTGGAAGGGTTTTTCACTGGACGACTTTCTATGAAACATATGGGAGCGTGAAATTAATGTTACAACTAATCGAGATAAATACGCTTAGAAGTCTGTACAGCTTTGAACTGATTCGTTTCGACTGTTAAATTATTCAATACGTCTGCGAGTATAGATTATTAAATGCCTGCTGTAGTTCAAACATTGTTTTCGCTAATAATAATACCATGACAAGTGTTCTACATGAGACAACCAAATTATAACGTAACTGGTTGTAGCTGATAACGATTGTACAGATCACAAACGTTCATTTAAGTTTCCGGGTATAAGATTATTATCAGGACTTGACTTCCGGCGAACATTGATTGGCCGTTATATCTGATTGTGCCAGATATGGTCTGTGGCGTATTTTAAATGTTTCTATAATATTTGACTCTCAAGGATATCAAACCCACCTTTTCATATTTTAATCGGGAAAAAATCTGGGCCAGTTTGATTGATTTGAACTTTCCATATGTTTAAGCGAAAAGGCCAGGCTACCTGGTGTGGTGGGTCAATTGTGACGGCGAATATTAGGGAATATAGTTTTCTCAGTGTGTGCTCTGCCAATTTAATACATATTAAGTAAGGCGATTATTTAGTGGTTTGTGACCTACACCAAATAGAACCAAAGTCCAAACACTTCCGACAAATGTAAGCTGACTGCTATAAATAACATTTCATACACGTTTTCCATCCAACTTGTATCGCATGAAACAGTACGAGTATATAATATACTTGAGACTATGAGGCGCCGTTTGTCACTTTCTGATTTAATCTATTGATTTATAAATTTTTGGTATTTATCAGTCAAATATATAAATCTGATAAACATGGACGTAAAATGAACACTGAGTTTAGTAAAATTTAAATCCTATATCGGCGAAAATAATGCGCGAAACATTTATAAATATCTATTTTAGATTTTTAAATATATATATCTTAGCTATGTTACCTTTTTGGATATAAATTTCTTCAGTATATATATATATCCTCGATCAACGATCTCGTATTTATATATCCGACGTAACGTATCTTGCTGATATATAAATATTTCGAAATGTGTTTTTGGACATATATATATTCTGTCATCGCCAAAGTTCTGATATATAAATCCTGAATTGAGAAAGTAGTGGATATGTATATCCGAAGAAGATATGCTAATAAGTAACTGGTGACGTCGACGGTTTTGCTGTCGTTTTAGAAATGACAAGGGCTCATGAACTTTAACATGTCCATTTGTCCAAATTTATGGCCCACTGACAGGAAGTTCATGTTTATCCGCCGGGGGAATTGTTTGTACAAAATCCTGATGGTCATATAGATAGAGTGGACATGGGTCGTCCATCTCCAGGTTAGTTATCATCAAAGGCGGTGTGGGTCTTCCATCTCCAGGTTAGTTATCATCAAAGGCGGTGTGGGTCTTCCATCTCCAGGTTAGTTATCATCAAAGGCGGTGTGGGTCTTCCATCTCCAGGTTAGTTATCATCAAAGGCGGTGTGGGTCTTCCATCTCCAGGTTAGTTATCATCAAAGGCGGTGTGGGTCTTCCATCCCCAGGTTAGTTATCATCAAAGGCGGTGTGGGTCTTCCATCTCCAGGTTAGTTATCATCAAAGGCGGTGTGGGTCTTCCATCTCCAGGTTAGTTATCATCAAAGGCGGTGTGGGTCTTCCATCTCCAGGTTAGTTATCATCAAAGGCGGTGTGGGTCTTCCATCTCCAGGTTAGTTATCATCATAGGCGGTGTGGGTCTTCCATCTCCAGGTTAGTTATCATCAAAGGCGGTGTGGGTCTTCCATCTCCAGGTTAGTTATCATCAAAGGCGGTGTGGGTCTTCCATCTCCAGGTTAGTTATCATCAAAGGCGGTGTGGGTCTTCCATCTCCAGGTTAGTTATCATCAAAGGCGGTGTGGGTCTTCCATCTCCAGGTTAGTTATCATCAAAGGCGGTGTGGGTCTTCCATCTCCAGGTTAGTTATCATCAAAGGCGGTGTGGGTCTTCCATCTCCAGGTTAGTTATCATCAAAGGCGGTGTGGGTCTTCCATCTCCAGGTTAGTTATCATCAAAGGCGGTGTGGGTCTTCCATCTCCAGGTTAGTTATCATCAAAGGCGGTGTGGGTCTTCCATCTCCAGGTTAGTTATCATCAAAGGCGGTGTGGGTCTTCCATCTCCAGGTTAGTTATCATCAAAGGCGGTGTGGGTCTTCCATCTCCAGGTTAGTTATCATCAAAGGCGGTGTGGGTCTTCCATCTCCAGGTTAGTTATCATCATAGGCGGTGTGGGTCTTCCATCTCCAGGTTAGTTATCATCATAGGCGGTGTGGGTCTTCCATCTCCAGGTTAGTTATCATCATAGGCGGTGTGGGTCTTCCATCTCCAGGTTAGTTATCATCAAAGGCGGTGTGGGTCTTCCATCTCCAGGTTAGTTATCATCAAAGGCGGTGTGGGTCTTCCATCTCCAGGTTAGTTATCATCAAAGGCGGTGTGGGTCTTCCATCTCCAGGTTAGTTATCATCAAAGGCGGTGTGGGTCTTCCATCTCCAGGTTAGTTATCATCAAAGGCGGTGTGACGTTTGCAGTAAATCCTCTAATAATTCAACCAAAAGAAGTGAAACGTCTCACAATAAATGAAGAGGTGATAACATTTATTAGAACAGCAAGTTGACAAAATTCTGCTGATGAACAATTAGTTCTTGGTTATTTCAATGATTCTAAAGGATAGTCACATTTATTAGACATTTGAATTTTGTTCACGAAATCGA
>JAVTVY010035902.1:0-16829 GCA_036873755.1 Hanleya hanleyi
TGTACATGTAATATGTACATGCTGATTGTACAAGTGATTGTACATGTAATATGTACATGTGATTGTACATGTAATATGTACATGTTGATTGTACATGTGATTGTACATGTAATATGTACATGCTGATTGTACATGTGATTGTACATGTAATACGTACATGCTGATTGTACATGTGATTGTACATGTAATATGTACATGTTGATTGTACATGTGATTGTACATGTAATATGTACATGTTGATTGTACATGTGATTGTACATGTAATATGTACATGTTGATTGTACATGTGATTGTACATGTAATATGTACATGTTGATTGTACATGTAATATGTACATGTTGATTGTACATGTGATTGTACATGTACTATGTACATGCTGATTGTACATGTGATTGTACATGTAATATGTACATGCTGATTGTACATGTGATTGTACATGTAATATGTACATGTTGATTGTACATGTGATTGTACATGTAATATGTACATGTTGATTGTACATGTGATTGTACATGTAATATGTACATGCTGATTGTACATGTGATTGTACATGTAATATGTACATGCTGATTGAACATGTGATTGTACATGTAATATGTACATGCTGATTGTACATGTGATTGTACATGTAATATGTACATGTTGATTGTACATGTGATTGTACATGTAATATGTACATGTTGATTGTACATGTGATTGTACATGTAATATGTACATGTTGATTGTACATGTGATTGTACATGTAATATGTACATGTGATTGTACATGTAATATGTCATGTAATATGTACATGTTGATTGTACATGTGATTGTACATGTAATATGTACATGTTGATTGTACATGTGATTGCACATGTAATATGTACATGTTGATTGTACATGTGATTGTACATGTAATATGTACATGTTGATTGTACATGTGATTGTACATGTAATATGTACATGTTGATTGTACATGTGATTGTACATGTAATATGTACACGTTGATTGTACATGTGATTGTACATGTAATATGTACACGTTGATTGTACATGTGATTGTACATGTAATATGTACATGTTGATTGTACATGTGATTGTACATGTAATATATACATGTTGATTGTA
Source organism: Hanleya hanleyi (assembly GCA_036873755.1). NCBI lineage: Eukaryota > Metazoa > Mollusca > Polyplacophora > Lepidopleurida > Hanleyidae > Hanleya > Hanleya hanleyi. The sequence goes on from JAVTVY010035902.1 coordinate 1,107, forward strand.
CATGTGATTGTACATGTAATATGTACATGTTGAGTGTACATGTGATTGTACATGTAATATGTACATGTGATTGTACATGTAATATGTACATGTTGATTGTACATGTGATTGTACATGTAATATGTACATGTTGATTGTACATGTGATTGTACATGTAATATGTACATGCTGATTGTACATGTGATTGTACATGTAATATGTACATGCTGATTGAACATGTGATTGTACATGTAATATGTACATGCTGATTGTACATGTGATTGTACATGTAATATGTACATGTTGATTGTACATGTGATTGTACATGTAATATGTACACGTTGATTGTACATGTGATTGTACATGTAATATGTACATGTTGATTGTACATGTGATTGTACATGTAATATATACATGTTGATTGTACATGTGATTGTACATGTAATATGTACATGTTGAGTGTACATGTGATTGTACATGTAATATGTACATGCTGATTGTACAAGTGATTGTACATGTAATATGTACATGTGATTGTACATGTAATATGTACATGTTGATTGTACATGTGATTGTACATGTAATATGTACATGCTGATTGTACATGTGATTGTACATGTAATATGTACATGCTGATTGTACATGTGATTGTACATGTAATATGTACATGTTGATTGTACATGTGATTGTACATGTAATATGTACATGTTGATTGTACATGTGATTGTACATGTAATATGTACATGTTGATTGTACATGTGATTGTACATGTAATATGTACATGTTGATTGTACATGTGATTGTACATGTAATATGTACATGTGATTGTACATGTAATATGTACATGCTGATTTTACATGTGATTCAGGCATGTTAATCAATATACCTGTACAGGTACGGTGACAAGAGAATGTTGGTATTTTGACAGCCAAAGAATTTGCCTAGAGCAATAACATGAGGTGGCAGATTGCATAAAAAATGTCCATCACTTGGGAATGAAAATATTCAGTGAACATGATGACCTACATCCAAGCTTTAATCATGATGACCTACATCCAAGCTTTAATCATGATGCCCTTTAGCATTGTTTCTTGTGAAATGGTTTCCATATACTCTGCACGGAGATAGGGAAAGATCATAGGCTAGCATCTTCATAGTTTACGCTTCAAATTAGCCTTGATTGATATCACCATCTAAATTATTCAAAACCAGAGATGTAAATTTCCATTACAATCCTGAGATGAACCAATCAGAACCTACCCGACGACTCTTTGTAGATTGACGTATTCTCTCAGTAGTTTTGTCGTTCCTCCTAATATGGAGGTAGGTGGCCAGATACATGTACATACGACATCCAATCAATAGCCCAATCATACACCCCATTTCGAAATTCAAACTGATTTGAGGTTAATGACATTTTGGGTCTATCTAAAAATTATTTTGAAAAAAGTTGGTGGGCTATCAAGGCTAATTGGAAGTATAAATTATGGAGAAGTCGACATAGTTATGAAGATGGGACTAATGCACTGGCAGCTGTAGATTCAACTTATCATAGGTATTCAGTCTCTCATGTTTGTAACATCTGGGAGAGCTACTGATCACTCTCCTGAATGTGGTATTGTGTGAGTGATGCGAGAGTCATCACTCTTCTCAATATTACACTCCATACATGGATCGCTCTATCAATTTCCATTTCCCAGGAAGTTAGGATAGTGATGGACAGCGTGAGTTGGGAGTGATGGACAGCGTGAGTTAGGAGAGTGATGGACAGCGTGAGTTAGGAGAGTGATGGACAGCGTGAGTTAGGAGAGTGATGGACAGCGCGAGTTAGGAGAGTGATGGACAGCGCGAGTTAGGAGAGTGATGGACAGCGTGAGTTAGGAGAGTGATGGACAGCGTGAGTTAGGAGAGTGATGGAGAGCATGAGTTAGGAGTGATGGACAGCGTGAGGAGAGTGATGGACAGAGTGAGGAAAGTGATGGACAGCATGAGTTAGGAGAGTGATGGACAGCGGGAGTTAGGAGAGTGATGGACAGCGTGAGTTAGGAGAGTGATGGACAGCGTGAGTGAGGAGAGTGATGGACAGCGTGAGTGATCAATCTCCATAAAACCAAGAGACTGGATGATATTTTAAGCAGTATGCCTCAATCCTGTATATGACAACTAATTATCGACATGGACCATTTTAATAAAATCAGGACGATTGGTATCTCATGAAAATCTATAAATGAGAAGAAAGTTGGACCATAAGATCTTGCAAAATTTATAAGGTTTCTCAGCACAACATCCCAAAATATTAATTTTAGTCTTTGTGTAGTGGTCCCAAAACCCAAAGCCATAATTTACACATCACCGGGGGGGGGGGGGGGGGGGGGGGGAAGTTCCAATCATGTACTGGGCAGAGATTCGAAGCTTCCCAAACAGGTCTTCACATTGATGTGTTAGAGTTTTTATTGACACTTTATTGCGAGAAGAAAATTCTGATTTAATCAGCGATGATCCTTCGAAGCATGCATGTAAGTTGTGTAGTAACTTCTTGAGTGTAAATTCAGTACATGTGCTAAGCAATGGTTGTAGGCCAACCAGTGTCACATGTACTCTCAGCTGATCACCATATAAAATTTGTAAATGCTGGCTTAAATAACCAGGTAAAATTGCTGGGGGCTAAAGATAGATGTGTACATGTATACCAGTATATTTTTATCCACAATATAGTACAGAGATTTAGTAGTTCTGCCATCTCTACTAGAGACTAAGGGAAGCCTCTTGTCAGGCAGAAAGAAAAATGGATACATTTATCTTAGTATATGTCACTACTGGGCGGTTAGGAAACTCATTAAAAGTCCAGTGTACCAATAAACAATTGTTAAATGTACCTCCATCAAATTGGTGGGGCCCAAGAGAGGGGTTTCTGACCCCCATCACATGTATACCATGATCTACATGTAATGCTACAAACTTAAAAGACAGAGAATCGGAATAATGAAAATGTCTTCTGGCAGAGCCTACATGTAGCTCGATTATAATGCATGGCAAGAGATATAAAACATCAAGCACAAACTGAATTCTCCAATTAACATTCTAGTACTTTCTGGAATATATGCAAATGATGGGCGTCGACGTTACACAAGTCACGTAATCAATTAATGTAGGCCATGCAGACTCCGTATATTTATAGTGATTGCGCTGTTCTAAACATAAATAATATACCTGAATTACATCTTTCTTCCCAAGGAAAGGCACTTAATTATAAATTCTTATGCAATCTCCAATCATCACAGTGTTGGTAATTAAAAATTCTTCTAATTTGCATGTAAATTGATAAAACATGACATAAAGGCTTATATTAAAATGTGACAGATATTAAATTTCTCCATACCACCCAGAATTGGCCAGAAATCCACAGATAGCAATTATGTCCAAACTTTCTATTTTTTTTTTTTTTTATCCCCTATAATATTATAGCTGAACATCTGGGATCCGAGGATTTATGACCAGTTTATGCAAAACTCAACTCGAAACAAGTTTTCTATTTTTTCACGCTCTGTGACAGCTGTTTTGTTATCGCCAGAACAAAGGGTAATCAACTCTTATCTTAATGCATCATTGCAGACAACATTAGCATACATCTAATTTAAAATTGTCTTCATGAGTTAACGTGTCAACTTCGTCACATACAACGTGAGGCACGTCACTTCGAGGCTTCGCATCTACGCTTCTGCTAGAGTGAGTTTTTTGTGTTCGCATACAGCCAGCGAGTTTTTTTTTTATACTTTTTAGGGAACAATCTAATGAAGTAGCCAAGAATGTTCTAGTACATGGCAACTGAGTGCATGCTATTATTGTTGATTTTATATACCGGTACATATACATGTACCTTCACTTTGCAAAAACTCCTCTTTTATATCTCATTTCTGGGCCATAACCTTACTACATGTCTGTGAAGAAATGACTTCTTCCATTCCACTTGAGTCACCAAAATAACACAATACATAGCCATAAAAAAATCATAAAGTTTTGTAAAGAATGCCAAGATATGTGGGTTTGACACAATTTTCCAACAATTGAATTCAGTGACAGCTTACTGCCATGGCATTCATGGTACTCATTGAGCGAAATATACCTCAATATATTTGGTCGATAAACTCCATAAACTTCAAAGTCAGCAGAAAGAAAATCAAGGGAAAACTATCTTTGTATATGACAATAAAAACATTTTGTGTACAGCAGTTTTGTTCAGTTGCTTCAGTGGTGGGTTGCTTTGGGTTGGCTTTATTCAGCATTGCCAACTCAAAATGAATGTAAAACAGTTTATTAGAAAATTTCTTTTACGGTGACCATCAGAGAAAATATTTATTTTTTGTCAAAACTGATTTTAGCAACATGGTCATGGGAATGTAGATAAATACAAGGCATACAGAATTCTCTTTTATCATGATACAATGTTCAGTGGGGTTTCCGTAGAGATTCCTGATTATACAAACACTGATTGGCTAATTTGTTATCATTCAATCAAACGGCAGGATACGTGTTATCTAGCAGATTCCTGATACATGTACATGTAGTACTGGTAACAACATGAAGGCTGGCTAACAATTTTTCAACCAATCATACTGATGGAAGCCAGCTATCCAAGCAGATTCCTGGTATAAACATTGATTGTATAACCAGGTTGGCTCACTGGTTATCACATTAATAAGTAAGTCGTAGTCCATGTTAAATATAACACAATCTAGCTTTATTTACCCTAATCTAATTTCTAACCTTGACGTAATATTAATTCTAATATACACAATTATACAGCACTTCCAGTTATTACAGAAACTATATGTTAGTACATATAGCCGTCTACATTTACAAGTGTTACCTATATAACTTACATTTACTAACTGCCTTGGCGCTGCAAAGTCGCATGCCAAGATGAATTCTAAAAGTGAACTGACTTGGTTTCCTACTGCATACATATTTATATACATTATAGTTTTAGTGAAATCCACAGGTAGACATTCTTAACAATCATAACACACTTTCAACAATTGTTCAAGTAATCCTAACGTCCTGTCATGTCTGCCAGCTATCCTGTTCATTCAGTATGACATCTCAATTAACAGTAGGGACTCTTACCTAATAACAACAAGGATTATCTGAGACTAAAATGACAGTCTGACTACAATTGACACCTGGCTCCTGTCTTTGCACCAGCTGGTCAGAAATGGTCTAACAACACTAATTAAATGTCAACTTTCAAGAGCTATGAACTAATAGAACTGTTATCATAAAATCTTATTACAAAAGTAAACTCATAGCATTAAATCCTAGTTATAACATGTGTTACATAATATTGAGTGTATACATTTATCAGTAACTAATAACTCCATACTTATAATACAAATTCACAATAAACAAACATTAAATAATAATGGAATATAATTGAGGTACATGTTCATTTTACATGTACATGTCTTATGGCTCTGTTATAGTTATTTTACATGTACATGTACATGTCTTATGGCTCTGTTATAGTTCCCTCCGTCCCCGAATAAGTTTCGTCCCGAAACTGTAATAAATTGTCTGTGGTAGTCATTTTAATCGATGTTTGGTGGAGTTTTTAGAAGTTCTTGTGTGATGTTGATTGAAGTTGAAGATTCCTGTGCAATGTTGAACTGTGGGTGAGGTTGCTGATACTTGTCTGGAATATGGGGAGCTTTTGCTCTTGGCTTTCTTGGGTCACTTCTGTCTGTGGACACCATACAGCTGAAACACTCAGATGTGAAATGCAGAGAGTTAGCAATGTTTAGGATATATCTGTATACATAGAGTAGGAACAAAGATATTCATTATCATTCACGAGTGATTATTTAGTCAATCTTCATGTTTTTTTGTTTTTTTTTATAATTTTGTTACATGTATCACTACATCATTTACATACTTACATACATGGGTTATAGTGAGGACTATGTACATATATATTCTTGTTTAGATACTATATTCCAAATGCATAATAAGGACACTGATCACTGTGTAATGAGAGATAGGCTCTGGCAATACTTATTCTGACACCAGTGATCTATTGTAAAGAACATAATTGAATGAAATTGAGAAAGAATTCATGTTGGATAATTAAATATAATGCCTGAAAATCAAAAATGAAAAATGTAATGTTGTGTTTCACTTGAAACCCAGGCTGAAAAAGTTTGATGGGAAGACTTGCTGCAGACAAGTCTGACCCTAGCACTTGATTTTCAACCGGTGCCTCAGTAAAAGAGCACAACAGAGAAACAATACTTTTATAATTTGAAAATCCGTAAGTGTACATTGTCAACATGAATGATTCACATCAATTTTAAGTCATATTAAAGAATTATTTTGTAGGAAAGAATAAATATACATGTAGATAATATTCATGTATCCATATACATACATACATACATGTGAGCATAAAGTGCAAATCCTACATTCCCAAGATCCTTGGAGCTTTCACAACATAATATAAGTTAGTCATGTTAGTGTGAATTATAATAAACTACATCAATACATCAACATATAATGCAACAACTTCTAAGTAGTAACTAAATTATTTACACATTCCTTTTTGTACTCGAATATGGTTTGTCAAGCCATATGTCGAAACCACCTTACAACTAATCAGGGATGACAAGTCCCAGGCTAGTCCCAAGGCTTTCATATCTTACATGATAATTAGGGGTATACAGATTTCTCCCATGCAGAGTACTGTTATGATGGCTCAAATCTTGATCAAAGTTTGCTACACTATTAGATTTACATTCTGTTCATTGTACCAGATGGCCTTCTTTGCAATCACATTTTTGAAAAACATTTTGTTTTTGGGACCTAGTTTTATATGAAATAGGTAAGGAAAATCCCATGAAGGGCCGTGACCTGTGATATGGTAACCTGTTTTATCCCAAATTTCCTTCATGAAGTGCTCTATTGCCAACCATGGAACTTGGTTTAGGGGAAACCAGCCTGTTTCTCTGACCGTTTGAGATGATCGCCAGTATCGTGCTTTGACATAGTACTTGTCTATCCTGTACTCAATTTCTTCAATGAAGTGAATAATAACAACCCTGCCATCCGGCTGTTTGCTCTGCTTGTCATTATTTTTCATGTTAATAAAAGCTACATTTCCCTGAGATTGTTTTGTAAAGAATTTGTTCTGGGCTAAAGGTTTACGCCTCTTCTTACCAGACAATGTTTTGTCAGCATGATATTGTCGACGCAGTTCATCTGGGAGACTTGTATCATGCTCCCAGGTGGAGCCTCTAGTCTTGTCTACCCATTTAATCCTGTAGCACATTCGTCCATTGTAACGTTTTGATGCTAGAATTTTGTCAATTTCAGTCACTAGGAATTTGTTTGGTGTTGTAACCAAATTGGGATCTTGATTTGTACTTGAGTTTGGCATTGTACCGGTACCTTTAGGATGTTGAATGGTTTTAGGTGTTACTCTCGTTTTTGCCTGTTCATTGTTCTTAAGTGCTACTTTTGTTTTTGGGACATGATGGTCTTTTGTTTCTTTTGTTACATTGTTCCGTTTGTCATTGGTATTTGTCTCGTTTTCATCATTTTCTGACTCTATTTCTTCTGGATTGAGTTCATCATTTGTTTGTGGTAAATCTTCAGGCTCATAGTTTGGCCTGTCTGCTGGGTCATGAAACTTTTTGAGACGGTTTGCATGAATCATTGATTTCACTTCTTTATCGTCACTACATTTGCGCAATTTGTATGTGTAGTTTTGTCCAACCAATACAACATAATATGGTCCTTGCCACTTTTTTGTTAGTTTGGGAGATCGGCCCACAGTCTTTTTGGTACAATATAACCATACCTTTTGTGCTGGCTCGAATGTTGGTTCCTTTGTTCTTCTATCATAATAAGTTTTGTATTTTGTTTGGGCTTTTTTCAAATTTTCATCTGCAATTTTTCTATACTCAGCCAGATTGTCTAGAATTTTTGACAAATATGTTCTATGATCCTTTGACAGTGTTTCTTTTGGAATTAGAGAGGTATCGATTGGTGTTCTCATCTGTCTACCAAACAGCATTTGATAAGGAGATAAGCCAGTTGATTGAGTGGCTGGGGTCATGCGGTATGCCATCATAATACCTGGTATATGATCTGGCCAATCAGTTTGGTCGTCCTTGATGTAGGCTCTTAGACCCTGCTCGATGACGCGATTCATTCTTTCACATGTAGCATTGGTTGCAGGATGATATGAACTGGTTTTAGCATGTTTGATGTTGAATAGTTCTGTCATGGCTGCTATGAGTTTGGACATGAATTGAGCACCGCGATCGCTGACTAATTTGTCTGGTGACCCATAACGTGTGAGAATCTCTCGGTATAGAATGGATGCAACTTCAGTGGCTTCCTGGGTTTTCATAGGAAAACATTCTGGCCATTTGCTGTAAGAATCCACTACAAGGAGTAGATATTTGGAACCATCCGGAGTTTTTGGAAGTGGGCCGAGTATGTCAATATGAAGCCGCGAGAAAGCACGTTCATATGGCAAGGGTTTAAGTGGTGCAGGCTTATCATGAACATTTGTTTTGATCTGTTGACATGTCGGGCATGTACGTACATAGGTACACACATCTGTGTACATTTTATCCCAATGATATTTGGATCTTATAGCAGCATACATTCTTTCTTGACCTTGGTGGCAACCTCCTAGCACTGAATCGTGATAGGCTTGGAGTATATCTTTGCGATTACCTCTAGGAACAGCTATCTGTTTTGTATAAGAATCGGCAGCCTTTTTATTTTTTGTATTAAAGAAATGATACAGAATTCCGTCCTCAATCACATAATGATATGCTTCCGCAACTAAGCGACGACTCTGTTTTGGATCATCCGGAAGATCACCACTTTCTTTGTAGGCAAAGATCGGGGCTAATTCAGGACACTCACGCTGTATGCCCTCCAGAAATGGATTTGAAATTACAATTTCAGTATTGACTTGTGCCACAACAATTGTATCTTTTGGACATATAGTTGCTAAATGAGCATGTTTTGGTTCCCTGTATGTTAGAGTTGCCTCAATTGGCTCATTCTGATTCTCTGTATTGGATAAATATGTGGTTTCTATACTACTCATAATGGTTTCTTCTGTACTTTCAGTTGTAGTTGCTTCATATTCTCTTCTAGACAAACCATCAGCATTTCCATTTTTAGCTCCTGGCTTGTACTGAATTGTGAAATTGTATTCTTGAAGCTCGAGGGCCCACCTGCCTAGTCTACCTTTGTTAGCTTTTATGTTGTTTAACCAAGTGAGGGCAATGTGGTCAGTGAAAACACGAAAGTGACCATTCGCGATGTATGGACGAAAGGCACGAACTGATTCGACTAATCCAAGACCTTCTTTCTCTGAGATATGCCATGTCTTTTCACTACCGCGCAGGGATCGTCCGCCAAAGGCTATAGCATGTTCATTGCCTTTTTCATCTTTTTGTCCTAAAACATATCCTATTGCACTATCGGATGCATCTGTTGAAATAATGAATTCTTTTTGGAAATCTGGATATGCTAATATAGGGGCTGTGACAAGTGCTTGTTTGAGTGCTTTGAATGAATTTTCAGTGTCATCGGTCCATTTGAATTTAACATCTTTCTGAAGAAGTTGATTCATGGGGGATGCTATTGAAGCATAATTTTGTACAAATTTGCGATAGTAATTGCATAAACCTAGGAAACTTCGAACCTCTTTCTGTGATTTTGGTCTGGGAAATGATTTAACAGCATGAACTTTGGCTTCATCCACATGAATACCTTGATCACTTAGCACGTGTCCTAGATATGGAACTTGCCTTGTGCAAATGCGCATTTTGGCGGTTGTAATTTAAGATTTGCTTCCCGTAAGCGAGAGAAAATTTGTCCAAGATGGACCATGTGTTCATCTAATGTGTTTGAATGGCATAAAATGTCATCTATATAGCATAGGGTGTGAAGATAAGTAAGGCCGGCAAGGACCTGTGACATCATGAGACTGAAGCTTGCGGGCGAATTTCTCATTCCAAACGGAAGAACTCGGAATTGGAACCTTCCCTGATCCGTCGTAAATGCGGTTTTTGGTTTCGTGTCTTCATGTAGTGGAATTTGCCAAAAACCACTTGCCAGGTCAAGAACAGAAAATATTTTAGACTTTGCTTGCGCTACAGAGTCGATAGCATCTGATAACAATGGGAGGGGAAAAGAAATTGGTTCTGTGATCGCATTCAGCTTGCGATAGTCTTCTGCAAATCTATATTTTCCATTTTTCTTTTTCACAAGCACTACAGGGGATGACCATTCAGATAGTGATGGTTCAACTATGTTATTTTCCAGCATTTCTTTCACTAATTCATCACATCGCTGTTTTGTCTGGGGGCTTTGTCGATAAGGTCGCGAGTAAATTGGTTTCTCTGTTTTAGTGAAAATTCTGTGATAATGAGCACTAGCTTTGCCTAATTCACTCATATCTTTGGCAAAAACATCACGGTTACGACCAAGAAATGCTAAAAATGACTCCTTTTGCTTGGGTGTAAGTATGGAATCGTCTAGTGTTATTCCTAGGTCTCGTGCTAGGTTGGCATAGTAAGCATCACTTTTCGTGTCTCCTTCCATGAAATTTACATCAGCTGAGTTGTTTGATGTATTATCTTGTTTCATCGTTGTAATCGAGTCCGGTGTAACTACGTGAAATGTGGCAATTGTTGCATGCTTCTCGATATAGACAGGAAGGTTGGATGGGTTCATTACTTTGTAAATAGCCATTTTGTTCCTAACTTTTGCGACAGTGCGCGCACCTGCAATGCTATATTTTGCTGAAAGTGACTCTATTGGTTCCAATAAGATCAAATTTCCATCACCTGCTTCAGGTACATATACAGGAAAATTTATTTCACGCTTTGGTTTAACCAGAATAATGTCTGTTGTTTTGGCACTCCCAGATTCTTTATGTCCATATGTTTTGTTGTTTGTTTCAGTCGCCATGGAAATGTTAAACTGACCATTGCAAAGCAATAGTTTGTTCCTTTTAAAATCAATGTTTGCATCATATTTCCTTAGGAAATCCTCTCCTAAAATTACATCTTTGTGTAATGTTTTAAATACATAAAATTCTCCATTGAGCTCTTCAAGATCTTCAAATTGAATTGGTAAATTCACTACGCCTAACACGGAATGAACTTCACCACAAACACCTGTAATGGCTCGTAAATTACATGTATTAACGACTGCATTTGGGTAGGCTTTCTGCAAACACCTTTGTGAAATGCAAGAGATGCTTGCCCCTGTGTCGACTAAAGCATGTGTTTTTAACTTGCCAACCTTGATATGCACTGAGCTTTTCTCAAGGGGTGTTGTGAGAGAAATGTTAGGTCTCACTTGACAATGTATGCTATTGTAAGCTCTACCAACTTTTTGACAGTTGTGTTTGTTGCACTTCCAGCTAGCCATTTTACTGTTTACGGTTAAATCAGTTTGAATTTCCAAGACAAGATAGATAAAACAAGCTAGTTAGTAAATCATATGGCGATTATACTTACTCTTGGTGTTTGTCACTCTTTCTTGGTACTCAGGCTCTTTAGCTGGTTCTGTCAGTCATCAAAGGCGGCTTGAATTATTTCATCTTCGTCTAATCATTCTTGTGTTGTTTTTCCTTTGGGTGTTCACCGTTCGTTGAATATTCCAATGTCATCATACATGTATATATTCCGATATGAAATCTCTTAGTTTGGGGAGCTAAGAGCAGTTGTACTGGGAAAGTCTGTCAATCTAAGAAGATTACAGGCCGGGATTCTCCACTATCTATAACCTAGTTGGCTCACTGGTTATCACATTAATAAGTAAGTCGTAGTCCATGTTAAATATAACACAATCTAGCTTTATTTACCCTAATCTAATTTCTAACCTTGACGTAATATTAATTCTAATATACACAATTATACAGCACTTCCAGTTATTACAGAAACTATATGTTAGTACATATAGCAATCTACATTTACAAGTGTTACCTATATAACCTACATCTATGAACTGCCTTGGCGCTGCAAAGTCGCATGCCAAGATGAATTCTAAAAGCGAACTGACTTGGTTTCCTACTACATACATATTTATATACATTATAGTTTTAGTGAAATCCACAGGTAGACATTCTTAACAATCATAACACACTTTCAACAATTGTTCAAGTAATCCTAACGTCCTGTCATGTCTGCCAGCTATCCTGTTCATTCAGTATGACATCTCAATTAACAGTAGGGACTCTTACCTAATAACAACAAGGATTATCTGAGACTAAAATGACAGTCTGACTACAATTGACACCTGGCTCCTGTCTTTGCACCAGCTGGTCAGAAATGGTCTAACAACACTAATTAAATGTCAACTTTCAAGAGCTATGAACTAATAGAACTGTTATCATAAAATCTTATTACAAAAGTAAACTCATAGCATTAAATCCTAGTTATAACATGTGTTACATAATATTGAGTGTATACATTTATCAGTAACTAACAACTCCATACTTATAATACAAATTCACAATAAACAAACATTAAATAATAATGGAATATAATTGAGGTACATGTTCATTTTACATGTACATGTCTTATGGCTCTGTTATAGTTATTTTACATGTACATGTCTTATGGCTCTGTTATAGTATTGTTTGTTTTGACTGTGAAGTAGGTGTTTAGTAAATCATTGTCCGGCAAGAATTAACAACATTTATCTTCTAAACCTGCATAACATTTCTAGTGTTGCCTAATCAGCAGGAAAGAGACACACTGTCTGGGAGACCCTGCCCTATATTTGATCATAAAATGTTTACTCAGGCAATTAGACCATAGTAAAAACTATTTGGTTCAAAATTGTAGGATTTCATAACTACTTGTTTCAGGGGGATAAGTACAATACCAAAAAAATCAGTTTGTTTAGACGGTGTAACTCATAGGTAAACAATGAATATATTAGAGCTTTATAGGAACAATTTAGGAACCTGGCACAGGCATACATATACATTTTTCAAAAGTGGGAGGCACAGGCACAGGGATTTTCCAAATCTCTTATCTTAAAAATGTTCCTAGAGACAAGTTTCGTATAGAGTTCAAATAGGGCCGCTATAAATTAGCTTATGCCATGTAGAATTTCACGTGATAATGATCACGCTGTAAGATGAAGTTTACTCCTTACCAATAAATCGTGTAAGCTCCGATTTTTTGAGTACGCTATGATAGGTCTCAGATTAAATGGTAAGCGGAGTTTTGTTTGGAGTGTTTCATATTCCTCCTTCAGTATACGGGCCGCTTCAACATTCCTACGGCTATATTGGAGAACAAATGGAATAAACTCTTTGCTAGTAACTTTACCTGGGTCTATGTTCATACCAAAGGGTTGCCGTGTTTGAAGTGTTTTGATCCAAAAGGATTCACGGAGTGCGCGATGATTGTCAGTTTCTTCCTGTGTTGGAAATGTAGGAATTCTTTCTATTGGCATAATTTGAAAATGGTGCTGAAATGAATGTTCCGGTAGATTAAAATGCTCATTGACCGGGCCTTCGTTGTCTAGACTGATGTCTGATTTATGTCTGTTGGCACGATATCGAAGTTTATTCTTAGTTTCGCCCATATACTGTTTCAGGCATTTTCGGCACGTAATTAAATAAATTACATTCTCCGTGTCACAGTTTAGTTGATCCTTAAGCTTGTATTCATTTTTGGTCTGTTCGCTTTTGAAAGTTGATTGAGTAGCAAGTACTTCGTCCAGTTTACACTGAGGTTTTAGACATTTGGAGGTCTTACCATTACCATGATTAGGGCGTTTATGTTTTATCCTCGCAGGTTCTGACTCACGAACGTCATTTATCTGGCAGTTTGTGATTTGGCGGAGTGTTTCAGATTTAATATGCCGTAAAAACCGGGCGGAATAGCCTCTAGGTTTCAATGCTCGAAACAGGATCGCACATGAGTGGTGAAAATACTGTATATCGCTCGAATTTCTATGGAATCGAATGATTTGAGATTTGATTATGCCCTTAAATATATGGGTCGGGTGAAAAGATTTGGCATGTAGGAGTTCGTGGGTATCAGTTGGTTTAAAAAAATACCTTGTAATCTAAATATCCAGTGTTCTGAAACCCAGGTCCCTTAAAAACTGTTAGGTCCAAAAAATCCACAGAAGAGTCATGAATAACTACTTTGAGTTTGATATTTGGGTCATGGTTATTTAGAGTTTCGAAAAATACTCCGAAATCTTCCTTGGAATGGTCATAAAGTACAAAAATGTCATCTAAATATCTGAGGTATAAGAGAGGCTGTTTATCTAATTTTCTTAAAGCCTGCTCTTCCCAGTGAGCTACATAGATAGTGGCAAAATTTGGACTGAACCTTTTACCCATTGCACAACCGCTAATTTGCTGATAGAACTCTCCATTGAAGTCAAAGTCATTACCTTTTAGACTAATTTCTAATAATTCCAAAAGTTCTTTGTCTGGGCGATTGAGATCAGGAAATCTTTGAAAAGCATCTCTAACAGCTTGAATACCTTTATCAATGTCAATATTAGTGTACATGGATTCAATATCCATAGTGACAAGTAAGGTGTTGGGAGGAGCTTGGATGCTGGAAAGTTTTGACAGGAAATCTTCAGTGTTTTTCAAATAACTACTATATCGGTTAGCGATAGCCTTCAAGTAGTAGTCAATGTATTCCGAAATGTGGTAAGAATTTGACCCACACTCTGAAACAATAGGGCGCCCAGGGGGTGTAAGGTTATCTATCCACTTATCTATAGGTTTATGAATTTTTGGTAAGATATAGAACTGTCTCGATCTTGCGTCTCTTTTGGGTGCTAAGTATTCAAACTGTTTGTTCGAAATGATTTGCCTCATATTTAGATCTGCCACAATGTTGAGCAGCCTTGGATGATCTTGGGGCCATATTTCTCCATCCAGTTTTTTGTAATGTTTAGGGTTGCCAAGTAACCTTTGGGCTTCTTTGACATAGTTTTCCCTTGACATTATAACTGAAGCTGAGCCCTTATCTGCAGGTTTTAACACGATTTTGTGGTTTTTGCGTAGTTTTGTTAAAGATTGGCGTTCATTGAAGGATAAGTTTGGAATGTTTCCGAATCGCCCATTTGAAATTAGGTCATTAATTCGTTCTTCAAGGACCTTAACAGTTTTTGGAATTTCTGAGTCAACATTTGGTGGTACATACCCAGATTTCTCTGTGAAGGGTTGTCTTTCTCCAGCTGAAAATCTGAAGCGGTCTGCTAGACTCACCCGACGATTGAATTCATTAGTGATCTTAGATGTTTGCATCATCTTCTCTATATGTTGATCTATGCGGTCCTCAGGTGTAGGTTTTGATCTAGGTGTCGGGACAAAGGAAAGGCCTCGACTGAGAAGAGAGATGTCAGATTGTGTTAATTTAAGGTCACCAGTCAGATTTACTATACTAGTACCTAGACCAAGAGTAGGGTGGCACGTGCCCTGTCCCAAATTTAGTTTAAACCTATAGTATTGAGCCAGTGTGAATACAGGCAATTTGCCGTATCTTCAGTCCAGTGAATGTTGTCCCTACCGACCTTGAATTTGCCAGGATCGATTCTATGGATAATTTTGAGTTGTCTTTTTGAAGAGGCAAATTCATTTATCTGATTTATGCAAAAGCATTCACTGGCTGGAAGTGTATCCGAAACTTGGAGCTGTATAAAATACAATTTTGACTTGGGAAATTTACG